>MNCI01033122.1:100752-170182 GCA_015680685.1 Gnetum montanum
TAACGGGCCATGGCAGCATCCAAGGATTCATAAGCTCCTTATTTCCAGCCTTAGATCTGCTTATGCAAGTTAGACACTCTGGAGTACGTTTGATATTTGTTGTTGAATAATTCAAGCATCGTACTCCACCTCCTGATGGTTTCTGGTTCTAAGGACCGGTACCAGCTCTCTTCTTCTTTAGTGAGTGTCCTAGGGAACAACTTGAGTTTCTACCACTCATTATCTATGTTCTGCAAGGCACAGGCATTGTGGAATGCCTGTAAATGATGCTGAGGATCAGCGTTATATCCCCCTTCAAAACGTGGGATATTATTTATGTCCAAAAGCTTGATCCTACTGTCCTTTAAATGCCTTGTGGGAATCCTAACTGCCTATCTAATATCAAGCATACTTTGGGTTGCGAATAGGGGTTCGTCATGATCATCTCTTTCATGATGTCTGTGACGTCTATGTGGTGGTTCCCTACTCTCCCTACGTCCTTGCCCTTGTCCTAACTCCTCTCGACCTTCCTGTCGAGGCATTTCATATCTTTTACCTTTACTCTCCGTGTTATGCTCATGGTGGCTGCGCCCAGATGTGGAAGGAGAGGGTGAATGATGAGATGAAGGAGAAGAAGAAAGGGATCCATCACCATGGTGATGTTTCTTGCCTTCTCTTCGGCTGCTTCGGCCCCAATCGTTGTGACGATCAAAGAGTTCGTCATTAGTGTGAGTAGTTGTTCCTGCCGTGAACAGTTGGTGCTCACGGGGATCAGAGCCTGGAATATGTATCGTTGATCTAAGGCCCTGATGTCTAACCTCTTCACTAGAGTGAGGAGGAGGAACATCATTTTCTAAGAAATCCATCGTGAGGGGTTCCTCGGCTCCTATTTCACTAATGACATGGGGAACCTTGCCCTTCAATAGTGAATGTTGGCTCTCCTGCCTTTGGTCCTGAATACGTTGGGCATTTGTGGGATGATAATCCCTTGTGTCATGGTCATCCAAAATGTATTCTGTGAACAGCTCATGCATGCCAATCTATACCAAGGCACAGAAAAGCATGTTGGGAGCAGAGCGATCTGGGGGTAACACGATGTTACCTTGCATGTCTCTCCACTGCAGTTGCTCATCTTGATGGAAAACAAAGGTAAAATCCGGCACATACTCATCGGGATGAGTATATGTGACTTTGGATTGTTGAGGACATGGTTGATTTCAGTTATGCGTATGATCCTGACTTTCTCCTGTATTGTCCTTAGGTGAGTTGATTGCATGAGAAGAAGCCATTTCTAATGGTGTGCTAACTTTCACCATTATTTATGTTCTTGATTAACTGATTAACCCTAAGGTTCGTTTTAGGCTCACAACGATGTGAGTGATATCCCTTATGTTCAATTGGTGAAAAAACACTTACTCCCTAGCAACAGCACCAATGATGAGTGGCGAGGTACCCCTACACTCAACCATACGAATACGAGTGTGCACGTGCGATCCGATCGAACTCTATAGACTAAATGCCTTAACACCACAAGAAACACTTGGGGTTAATCATTCGTTGTCTTCCCAAGCTTGCTTGTAAGTGTCACGGTGTATGGTTAAGCAAGTCTGAGGTATGTGATTTTTTTGGTATTTTTCGTTTATCTTCTATGCTATCAGAGGAAAGGGTTGAGAAACTAAGCTAACTCTAACTAATGTCCTAAGTCTAAATTATCTAGCGTCAGCATCCGTTCCCACTTACTAGACACACCCTGAACTATGCAACTGTGGCTTCGCTACTTCTAGCCAGAGCTTCGCTACTTCTAGCCAGGATTGGAAAATGAAGGGAGTGCCGCCTCTTATTTATAGATATGGCAGAGGACCGCGATATCGCGTACGCGATATCGCAGGGGAAGACGCGATATCGCGTACGCGATATCACGGCACATGCAGGTCACGTCTCATCAAATATAGTATGAGTTAATCCATTGACTTGCAAAGTAGTATATACCCTTTCTTTATGATAAAGTGCCACTCAATGACACTTATGTGTGTACACTAACTCATCTAATTGGGATGGATGAATAAAGTAAGAAGCTTAGTCTAGAAAGCCAACAAAAGAAACATGATGAGTTTGATGCTAAACTTGAATCATATAACTTTATAGGAAGCCTCTTTCAATAGTCATCTGCTCAAACCATCACACCTACATTGGCCTCCCCTATAACTTCCATGGGGAAGGTGCCTCAACCTTCATATCCCATGTACCATATCATGTTTAGGCTAGCACTTTTCATAGTGGCCCACTAGGGATATTCCATGTCCCAAATAACATCCTTATGCTTCTCTATATCTTTTCTCATGTAACCTTAGTGTACATGGATTTCATTGGTGATCTTCACTACCACTCATCCCTTCTCCATACTAGTGGACCTCACAGTGGAATCCCAAGTGATCCAAGAATCACACACACCATTTTTCCTCTTTATGCCACACATATCGACATAAGCATCATTTTTGTTGTTTAGTCCTCCCACAAATATGATGACCCAACCTCTTCCTTTTGTACCACAACCCATTGTAAGGCCATAGAACTCTCAACTCATGCTTCTATTATTTGTATAGATACGATAACCCGATGGGATATCCTAAGGCCTAGATCAAGCATTCTAATGATCTAGGATCTTATGGAAAAGTTAAAAAAGCTTAAGGCCTCAACAACTTAGGTAGTGAAAATGGTGGACTTCTATCAGGATGATCTTATCAATCCTACTATCCTGTAGATAACTCTTCCCTCAAGCATCTCTATACCTTAATTCACTAAGTGCAATAGTGAAGGTGATCCTATCAATCCTTTCTAAGGGCTTATTGTTACAAGCCTATCTAGACACTATAATGTGAATATTCCCTTTGTTTCTTACTAGGAGAGCCTTCTACTAGTTTCACATATTACCTAGAGGATCTATACCCTTACTTGAAAACTTAATATCATAGTTTTTTAACTATTTCAAGTATAACTTAAATGTTGACATGACTCTTGACTAGCTAATGAAGGTGAAGTAGAGACCCCTTGAACCTATACCAACTAATGAAGGTCAAGAATACCATCATCTATGCCTCTCAAGGAATCGTTTTTGGTTAGGTTAGACCCTCCTACTACAACTAAACAACTTCATTTATTGGTGGCTAATGCAATAACTTCTTTCCAGCCAAACAATAACAACAAGAAATCACCAACGAAATAATGCAATAAGTCTATGCCAAAGCCTAAGAACAAAGATAATAAGTAGTCCAAGGCATGGAAGGATGTTGGCACATCAAAGGCCATCCCTATTTCATCCATCCCCATATGCTCTAACACTTATGCTTCTTCAACAACTCAAATACAAGAGGATCCCAAGTCATAAGGGAATGGAAAAGATAGTAATGTACAACTTCTAAAATACAAAGTTCACATCCTAAGATGCATGGAGGAATTTAAAGCCAACAAGAATGAGAAACCCACAACCAATAATAAGGACTTCATCAATGAAATAGAATAATTTAACCAATCTTTGAAATAGAAGAACACGTCCCTTAGCTTGTATAACCTGGTAATGATCTCAACTACTCATCAAGAGGCCCTAGTAAAGATGTTGACTCCTATTCCTATTAGTAAGGACATCCCCACTAGTGAAGAGTTGATTCACATAATAATGATACCACCTTCAAAAAAAGGAAGAAATGAAGTTAATGATACTAGTGTTCCATGATAGTGAGACCAAGACCAATCTCTAGGACGGTGGGATAATACAAGGTACATAGGGTGCACATGTACGATGGGATGGCTAGCAATGTAATACCTTATACAATTTTTGAAGGTTTTGGTTTAATAGAAAACATGCAACACACAACAAATTTTGCTTTTAAATCCTTTAAAAAATCTTAGGTTGAAGTTAAGGGATTAATCTCTTTGAACTTTGTGGCAAGGGAACAATTCCCCACAACATCCAATTTTTTGGTGCTGGAAGAGATACCAGGATTTAACCTCATTATGGGGATGCCTTGGCTAGCTTAGTTATGAGTTTTTTTCCCACACATCCATCAAAATATTCACCTACATTAAGAGAGAGGTGAAATAATTATACATGGTGACAATGTAGTTCCCTTGGTAGTCAACAACATTAACATAGAACAAGAATCTAAAGTGGAGTTTCAGAAAGAAGCTCCTACTATCATACATAGTAACCCCCCTAGATTTGGACACCCACCACACCTACACATAGCCAAAATCTGTAGCAATAAAGTCAAAGTTTGTAGCATCCATTAAGCATAATTTGCAGCCAAATTTGTGGCCGAAATCCTATATAAATCAAGACCCAACATCATATAGAAATTTCACACTTTGCATTTTTAAGCATATTATAGCATTTAAGAGCTCTTGAAAACTTTGCATTTATGATCTGAATGCAACATGGATGCCCAAAGTCCATAAATCCCAAGGAGGTAAGAAGGGTTGCAAGGACATAGGTTTCCATGCTGGGGTTTAAAAGACTACAAGTGTGTAAAATTTTAAGAGCTCTTGAGTGCTTGAAAATGCTCAAGTGCGGAATTATCAAGGGGGTCCAACTTGAAAATGGTATTTTAGGCTTAGTTCATATAGGATTTTGGCATTAATTTTTGCTACAAATTGGGCTACAAATTTTCTGAAATTTTCTGTTACATTTTAGGTGGGGTAGATTCTAATATTTTGGGGGTTACCATATATAGTAATTTTCATACCATCATGGCCATTCCATTTACTAAAACTAGTAATGTGGTGATGGCATCCATGTTGCGAGGATGACATGCATGCTAAGGATGTCATCCTTACTAGAGGAATGACATCCATGCTGGAGGAAGATCTTCCATGTTAGGTGGATGTCTTCCATGCTAAGAGTAGATCTTTCATGCTAGGGGTAGCTATGTTCAACATAGAAAATTCCATGCCCATAATAAAACCCATCAAAATTTCAATTTTGACATACCAAAAGGCACTTTTAACTCCCTCGCCCCCCAGGCACCACAATGCCCAAATATAAATACTATGTGACTTTTTACACTTGGAGGATGAGGCTTTGACTACTTATGAGGCATTTGTTAGCCCTAGAAGTGTAACGTATGTGAGATTACTTCTCATGGATTACAGTCTTCACATTTAGAATGAATTTTTACCTTGGGTTTCATGGGACAAGGTTACAAAGGTTATAACATGAAAATTTGATGACATTTCATTGGACCTTCTTTGTTGGCATCTAAAGGATTAACCTAAGAGGCACTAATAAAGAATTAAAAACACCATTATAGGTCCACTACTAACGTTCCCTTTCCACACTTGATTCAGGTGTGTCAAACTATGCCAAAGAGTGCTTATGATGATGGGGTATAACTATGATGAGGAAATGGTTATGAAGATGAATAATGCATTCCAAGTGTTGACATCATGGCTATGGCATTAACATGTTGGTCCATCGATAGATCTTAGTGCTTCATGTTTTGAGATGTTGGTCACTCGGTGGATGTATTTGAGGATCCAGTGTCTTTCTCCAAAGTTTCTTTCACCTCTAGACCTCTTTTGTTTTCACATTTGGAATCATTAAATTATTTTTTTATTTTCATAGGCCATTTTGGCTTCTTGGAAATTTGATTTTCATTTTTTTGAGAGGTGAAACCTTCATTGGATTTCATTATCAAGGTCAGTTTGATATGGTTTTCCATTGAATGAGTTGTGTTACACTCAATGGACTTGCTTTTTCCATTGAACTAGTTGCATTTGATGGTCTTAATGGTTTTCCCATTGAATGAGATGTGTTACATTCAAGTGGACTTGAGGATGGAGCATGATGACGAGATTTCATAAGGCCATAATGTATGAATGTCAAATATTTGTTAACATTATTATTCAAGTTAAGGGAGGCTATGATTAGGTTATGGGGTTAGGATTAAGGAATGATTCTATATGAAGGGAAATGGTACAAGAACTCTTGACACAGTAGGAAAAGCTCATCAAATTGTGCACATCAAGGTTGCATGGTCACTTGCTGCCATAAAGGGTTGCACCCTTGTGATGAATCTAGGCTTCATCCTACAAACACAACTCCAAAAGGACAAAAAAACCAAGAAAATAGAGTATGTTATAATATTACAATTCATATAGGCCACATAGAATGATAGAACTAAGCCACTTAAGTCATAAATGTTGCTAGCTCAAGGCCACAGTGGGTCATGTTACTAGTTTAAGGCCCTAGCAGGCTATGATACCAGTTTAAGGTCATAGTCGATAATGGTGTCTATTTAACACCTCAATAGGTCTTGGTGCTATTTTAAGGCCTCAACAGGCTATGGTGATGCTTTTCTATCATGAAAAATATGTTATACAAGCTCACTTGTTGTAGATTATCAAACTTGTTAACATCAGTCATCCATTGCAACGTGTCAACAATGATAAACAACAGTATAAGCAATCATGTGAGTGTTAGATATAACCAGGGTTATATGATGGCTTTAATGTTGCATAACAAGGGTTTGACATGGTCTTGAGAAGGCTTAAGTTCTAGTGAGAAAATTAGTCCTATGTGTTTCTCCTTCAGATGGGAACTTCAACTAAGGGACCCTCCATGATGTTTTTGGCTTTAATGGTTAATGATCATTAGGTTACTTCAAGATGTTATAGTTGTTTAGGGTAGTGGTTTCAAGGTTCAATGTTTGGATATTTAAGGTCAACTTGGTTTGATAACATCATAAGAGGGGTTTACTTAGGCTTTAAGTCTACTTGAGCTTACTTCCTTATCTTCCTACCTTCACCCTACATGACAACATAAGCATATCAAGTGACACCTATGCGATAAAATGATTAAATAATGTAAAAATGCATTAATAATAAAGAAAAATTGTTTCAAAACCAATTAAACTAATGTTAAAATAGGTGAAAGAATTATCAATGGAAATCACTAAGGGTAATATAAGGTTAAACATGGTCAACTACAAGTATACTTTGCCAATTTAAAACCCTAGCATGCCATAGTTACATGGTCTTAAACGATGGTCAAATATGATCAAACCCCATTATCTAACACCAATAAAATGCTAAACAAAGGTTAAATGTTGTTAATAAAGGTTATAAGGGATTAAAGTAAATAGGGTGAAACAAAGGTCAAATGATGGTTAAAATTGCATAAAAGTATGTCAAATATGGCCAAACAAGGATATTTTGATGTTAAAGTACATTAATTAATGTCCAATCAAGTTAACCAAGGTTTGAGCAATGCCAAATGATGGAAGAATGTAGCTAAATAGGATTACATTTTGTTAGTTTTAGGCATTGGTGGTTATAGTGCCAGTTTTAGGCCTTAATGGGCGATGGTATGTGATCTATTTTATTGCAAGGTCATTATAAGGAAAAAAGCAAAATAAAACTTTGATAAAGCATGATAAAAATAATAATAATATCAATGTAGAGTTGAGTAAAAGATAAAGCGAATTATTGTAAATAAGGTAAAATAAACTAGGTAAAAATAATATAATATTTTACTAATAATAATAATTATTATCATATACATACATACATACATACATATATATTCATATATTCCCAAGGAAAACTGTGTGTTGAAGATGTGTGGCAATTTGCATTCATGAGAATAGGTGGCTCGTGGTCCTTCCAAGGACTTGTGCTTCTAGATTGTGTGGCCTTAAAATTTCTTATAATTCTTTCTTTACATATATATATTATTTTTATGATTATTTTTATTTATTTTATTATTATTATTATTATTATTATTTTATTTTTGTTGTTGTTTTAGATTGCTTTGTAGCACAGGCAAAGTGTAGAGAGAAGATGGTTATAGCATTTGCGCTAGCTCAATGTAGAAGTCAATGGAGACTATGAGGACATCAACGCTATCAAAAATGGTGGCATTGATGTCCATGAGGATATCAGCAATGGTGGAATTGATGTCCCTGGTCTACATGGCCCTTTACAAGGCTACAAGTTGAGGGTGTGTGACACTGTCAAGGGTGAAGTTATGTTGCGATGGCAAGCAAGGATTAGCTATGGAAAAAGTTACATGGATTGGAGCATGATGCACAACACAAATAGGGAAGGTAGAAAATGATGGCAGGCAGTGCAACAGTAGAGTTTCTATAGTGACACAGTGTAGGATTGGGGGCCTAGTTGAAGGAGGATTTTGATGTTGCACGATCTATGAAAATCACATTGATCCACATTGAATAACATGGATGAGATGGGGGTAAGTGGATTATGGCATCCATGCTAGATCTATGATGACCACTATTGATGAGAGGCAAGGTAGCTTGGATGAGTGACATCCATGCTGGATCCACATTAATCAATGTGGAAGAGAGGTGGGATAGCATGTATGAGTGACATCAATGCTAACCTATGTGGAAGAGAAGTGGGGTATCATGAATGAGTGTTACCATGTGGTAGTGGTTTACAAGGTGTGAAGGTAGTAGACAATAGTAGACCTAGAGGAAAGCAATGGTAGATGACATATGAATCAATGATTTTTGGGGAAATGGTCTTGTGAATTTGGATGGCAATGATGCACAAGGGTTTGGATTGCATGAAGATGAGTGGTGTAGAGGTGGGTTGTAGATGGTGGATGATGACAAAGTTTGATGGCAATGGGTAGCCCCAAGAACTAGTATGACCCTATGTATTGTTACACAACCCTTGTAGGTGTGGCAATATGGGCTAGAATAAGAAGCATGGCTATAGTGGAGAGCCATGTTTGAGGAAAGGTTAGAGGAACCTCATGAAAAAAAGGTTTCCATGGCACTGGTGGTAAGAGATCACACACAATAGAAAGTGTTGTCATGGTGTTGTAGCATGCCATAGTCTTGATGTTTCCAAAAAGACCATATTGCATAGCCTTGTAGAGACTCATGAGCCTCTGAAACATTCTTCTTATTCTATTTTTTTTATTTTACCTCCTTGAAGAGTCAAGGAAAGGGGGAGAGAGGTGGTGTTCATCGAGGCTATGCAGTGGTAGGATGACTAGGTTTTCTACCATTCGGATCATAGTAGTAGAGGTGTAGGAATAAAAGGAGGTACATCAACATTGCTGCAAAGTATTTGTGTAGCAACAATAGGTTAAATCTAGTTATCAAGCTAATAACTAATTCACAGATAAAGGTAGGTGTAGATGTGTGGAGAGTTGGATCATGACCTCTACACTAGATCCATGCTAGCTAGCATGGATCTAGTGTAGGAGAGGAGGTATTTTTTTTTCTTTTTTTGGGGGTGCTCCATTAGCTTTAGTGTAAGTGAGTAATAATTGGTTCCATTGATGGAAAGCACCATTACAGAGCAAGACTCCATTAACAACCTTGCAAATTATAGGGAGGAGAAAACTCAACAACAACACATGATTTATTCCTTGCTTCATTTATACAAAATAAATAGTTTTTCGTTGCTTGCAATGTTAGGTTGTTGAGTATAGAAAAGTAAGATTAGCATTTCTATGGCCAAGACACTAAGGGATGTGATTATCTTGGAGAAGGAGGGAACCTTTTAAGAAGATTGTTTGTATTATTAAGTTTGAAACCACCCATATTTGGTTGAACACTAACAAAATAATAGTAGGCATCTATAGCATAGAAATTAAGCTTGACTAGGAAACAACAAGTAGTCAAATAGATAGGTTGAGGAGGAGAGGTCACAGGGCTAAGATGGAAGAGTGCACTATAGCATGCTATGTAGTCCCAAGGCTATGTAGCCCTCAATGGTCCTGTAAGGCCCCACACAAGGCACCATGACCCCCAACTAACTTGTGCCACCTACAGGCCATGTGGTGGAATGTTCCTCTCATATATTATTATTTTTATTTTTATTTTTGTAATGTCTTGTTGTAAGAAAAATACTGAGGTAACTGAGGATATTTAGAGTTTGATTTTTTTGTTATGTGTGTGGTGTGTTTGATCCTTGTGTATGTAAGAAAGAATTCAATTTAGCTAAAAAATGTAGAGGTCCTTCTCACAGACATAGGAAATAGCAAAGGCATTAGTAGAAACAAAATTAGAGGTAGAGGTAGAGGCAGGAACAAAGGTTAAAAATAGTTGCAAAGAAAGTAGAAGGAAAAATAATAAAAGGACAATATTTCTTGGTTACATACAAGAGTATAAATTTGTATCCATGTCACAATATCTATGTGAAAAGGTAACACAATGGGATGGTTTTATACATTCAAAACATGTAAACTAGAGAGAGGTAACGTACATGAAAAGATTCATGAATGGATGGATGGATGGATTCCTAGCTAGATGAATGTTTGACAAAGTAACATCAACAAATCCAACAAGCAATATTTGGAGCTACTACCATGTTTTCTACTATTTCTCAAGCTTGTGTCAACTCCAAGACCACACCCATCCCACTTTATCATAAGGATTCTGATGGACATAGGGTTGTAATTAATAAAATAATTTTTAGATTTATGTTTTATATTTAACATCCTAAAAATACAAATATATTACTTGTAAGGAAAAATTTTTAGATTGCACAAGAAATTCACATGCATAGATAACTAGAAATGCACAACATAGAAGAAAATGTCACAAGAAATTTACATGCATAAATAACCGAAATTGCACAATGCTGAAAAAAATGGAACTAACCTCTAGCCATTGATGCCTTGGATTAAACTTGGCACTTGGATTCTTCTTTCACATTATCACTCTACAATGATGATGTATGCAACCTCTAAGAATCTATGAAAGGGACCTAAACTACAATCCTATTGTGATTTGTGATGCCTTTGTTCTCCCACCAAGAACAAATTTATAGGCCATGGAATTAGTTACCATAAGAGACTCAATACCAATGCATTAAAAAATGTGTTACTAGACATGAAGACCATCTTGATGAATTAACTAACTCATAAAAATGTGTTAGTGGATATCGTGGCCACCTTGATGCATTAACTAACTCATAAAACATGGTAGTGGATATAGTGGCCACCTTCATGCATTAATTAACACATAAAATGCATTAGTGGATAATGCATGCTACAATCTCCCACTTGGTCTCCATATTTAATCAAGTCTAGAGTTTAAGAAATAAAAACATGAATCATATGATAGTTCCCCTTAATGTAAGTATTATCTTCCATGTATTACAATGAATTATCTCTCAAACATAATTTCTTATATGGTAACTAACTTTATGAATAAACCAATGTTTATTCTAGGTCCTACCATGTGTGAATTTTCTCTCATAACTGTATGCACAAACCATATGAGAAAATAGCATAATTGAATAATAGTTTCATTAATACTATAAAGTTGTACGTACAACAAATTACATTATGGAACCAAGTCCCATCCAAACTACATGATTCTTAAATGACTTCGATGGAATTCCTTTTTTCAAAGGATCAACTATCATCAATTAAGTGAATATATGCCCAATGACCACATTATTTTCCTTAATGTGTTCTCTTATGGTAAATTAATTTATATCAATGTGTTTATTTCAACTACCACTTGTAAGATCCAAAAACGTCGGTGGCTGGAACATTGAGAGGTTACCGAACATACATCCCAATCTCGACTCCGTGCAAGGGTTGTGTTGGAGAAAATGGAAACAGGGTGCCCTAAACGGTCTGGTCAATTAGATAGGGACTTACATGGTGTACAATAATCTTTTGTGAAAAGTGGTTTTAAAATGTTATATATGGAGATTAAGGAAAATAAAACGTAGTGTGCAGAATAGTAAAAGCGTAGCAGAATATGTAACTAAGCAATAAACGTGAATTGATATACAATGATGTAAAATATATGCTATAATGAAATGAAATGGGCTTAAGTGAGAGAGTGCACCACCCCAAGATCCAAGTATTTGGTCTTTGTTTAGCTAAAGAAGGTGTACAAATGGTTTGCAGTACTGGACAGGAACAACTTATAATGTAATGGTATGGTCACAGCTCTTGGACCGCTGCCAATGGCTTGCGAACCAGAACTAATGAGATGATGTTTGCTGGGTTGAGAGAGATCTGGTAAGTTCTACTATTAGGGTTTTCTATTCATTAACCTTTTTCTTGCTAACCTCTTTGCCAAAGCCAATTGCTAGAAAGCCAATGGCCAAGATGCCAATCTCTAGTCAATCGTAAGAAAGACAAATCAAAATGCCAACTGCAAGAAAGGTAATTTCCAAAAGCCTTGGATGTTGTTCACTAGAGTATCTATAGAGGCAAGAGTGGGAGAAAAATATGGTTTGGATGCCATGTGTCTTGGGTCCCATAGGGTGCAAACGTGGATGTATTATCCTGTCATGCGATGCTATGCTATAGTGTTACGTTGATGTGCTATACTATAGTGTTATGCTAAGTGGGAACGAGATTGGAAGTTAAACCTGTTGAGTTGCGATCATACCATTCAAACTACATGTACCTGAATATAGGGAACTACCATGTCTTTATAGAAAATGCAAAGTGGAGCCTATGCTCCAGGACTACGTCTTCCCTTCTCTTGCGAGTAGGGTCAAGCATAGGGACAACTTTGAGAATCAATAGCAGGGTGCAAAATAAAGAAAACTACTAATCTTATCTATTGAGGAGATGATAGAGTAGAAATGATCATTTCCAATGAGTTCTAGAGCTACTAGAGATGTCCTAATGCTTTTTTGCAACTGTTATGCTAACTATGCTACTCAACGTAGTGGAATGGACAATGCACCATTGTGAGGGTTTGGGTAGTTCTAGGTAGCGTAGTCCACGTTCAGCGTAGCATAGCATCCATCGAGGGAATTCTAGTTTGCAAAGTTTTTAAGTAGTGTAGCATGTGTTTAGTGTAGTGTACCATGTGTAAGAGGAGGCTTGTTTGTATTTTATATTACTACATTTCATGTAGTGGGTCAAGGCTAGGGCAATGGAAATGTTGTACGTTCCTTTTTATGCTGTGTTACATTTTTGATGCTTGTCATGCTATGCAGCTATAGTACCATAGCTGCTATGCTGGTAGAACTGCTACACTGCTATGCTTATTGTAGTGTTGTACCTGCTACGTTGTTATTCTTGTTACATTATTATACTTGTTGTACTTACTACATTGCTATGCTACATAGGGTATGGTCATTACGCCATGCTATGCATAACGTAGCCGCTATGTTGTACCCTACTACGTCGTACCCCACTACACTATGCTACACATAATGTATCTACTACGCTATGTAGGGTGTACCTATTACGCTATGCGTAACATAGCCACTACACTACACAGAGTGTACCTATTACACTATGCTATGCATAACATAGCTGCTACACTACGCAGGGTGTACCTGTTATGCTATACTGCTCATAACACCCTGCTACACTACATGTAATGTTTGGCTTTTTTTCATTGTGTTATGAACATACTATTTTGTACTCGAAAAAAACTTGTATACTAGAGGCCACACTACACTATTGAGTAACCATCACTTGAACATTGTACTAATGCTTTGTGCTATGTCATGCAAGGAAATGTTGAAAACCATCCTGATCATGCTTAATTTGATAGGAGTCTTATGCTACCTAAGTGCACCCATGGCCAACATCCCCCCTCCTCATGCAAGAGTAAGGGACCAGGTGGTCTGGTTCTAGGAAGGTGCATAGGAGTTCCTAGAGTTCCTCCTTTGCCACTTCAGTATGATAGTGTGGTCGCACTTGTCAGCCAAAATAATCACTATTCTTATTGAAATGCTCTTTCCTGGGGCAAAGCAAGGCATTTTGAAGTTTATGGCTAATGGGTCAATTGAAGGTGAAGGGGCATGAGACTCCAATCCATGTCTGAGAGGCTTAAGATGCTTGTGCTGGATTTGGGCCATGCTCAAATTTAAGTGTTATCATAAATACAACAGATTGTTCATTTCCCATCACATGGGCACCTTCTTCTAGAATCCACTCAATACTATCTATTGTGCCAACGGGTGAGTCCTATGAAGATATCTTAGACATGTTGTATCATTTGTCTTGCATAGTCAAAATGCTTATTGTACTCTCTATGCCACCAGGTTTGTGATTGACAAGGATGGTCTTCATGATCATAAGGCGATGTTGGCATTGGCACAAATAGCCTTACAAGAGTTTTCTTCTGCTAGGAACATGTGCACTAGCATCATAGAACAACTTGGGGCTGATTTTAGAACCTATCCAACCAAGTATGCCAAGTTCTATGTGAAATGCAAGGAACTTGGATGGTTGGATGGTGAGTGGGCATCTCACCGAGCACTACAGTGGAGGACGTTCTAGTGGAAATCCTACCCTTTCCCATACCATTAATAGCTGGTATGTTAGATTATGCATTTGTTTTTATGTGTTCAAGTGATTGATTTTTTTCCTTTTGTTAATTTTGTCGATGATTATTGCAGTAGCAAGTGAATCCCAAGAGGTTACTATAATCACCTTTGGACATGATGAAACCAACCTCATCTTCAAATACGAGGTGGATGAGACATAACATTGGCTATGCAATGGGGTCTCGGCCACTCTTGTTCACATAGTTCAAGAGGCTAGGCTCATGGATTTATTTTTAGTGGTAAATCCAAGCATCCCAGCTGTATAAATTCTCTCCCTAGTTGATTATTTTATCAAAAAGGCTGATTGCTTCTGCACACGGGTTCATAATGTGCGGTGGTGTTCAAGATTACTGAAAACCTTTTTGTAGATCTTTTCGGTGTTCTCTCTAATGATCTACCTATAGGGGATAAGACTAGAAAGGATGTAAACCATGAAGGGGATATAGAAGAATGGCTAGGGATGAGCAAGGACTGAAAGGGGATTTATATGCATAAGATTAGGCTAGGGGTAGCCCAAAAGGTTTACCCTATCTTTCGGGCTCATTCCTTCCTCAAGCTACTCTTCCAAGGAAAAATTCATAGAGTAGAGTAGGCTTGGATCATGAGGGATGTCATGGAAGAAGGGACCCACTATAATTGGGCCAAGTACCTTTCCAAAGGCTTGTGGGCTGAAATGGTTAAGCTTTGTGAGAAGCTTGATGCCTATTTCAATGTACACATTTTCTTCTTCATAGCCTGCCTAAGACAGTTTGTAGAATTCTTGGTGATCTAAGAGAATGACATATGGGTGCTACAAGATTGCACCTAGATATCCAAACCATGGATCTGCCAAGTATTCCACACCGTTCGATCCCAAGGCCCCCCAAAAGTTATTAGGGAGTCTTTTTGGATAATGATGAAGCATCAGGTGGAATGTCCCTTTCGTGCACCAGACAATATCGGAGAGGTGCCTCCCACTAACACAGGAAATTTGCTAAAGGGGCCATATCTCATTGCTAAATTAGTGAAATCAAGGTTGCAATGTAAGAAGTCTTGTCCCATGGAAGAGGCTCCACGCACTAGTCAAGAAAGTGGCAGAAAGTTGCGAATCAAGGTTCACAAAGTGCAGCCCATAGTTGGTAAGTATCTTTAGTTGTCTTGTTAGTTACCCAGCTCCCATTTGTGTTAAACTAGCATGCTTACTTTAAATTTGTTTGATAGAAGAAGAAGAAGACGTTTTGGCCCCTAAAGTAGGGGCCCTTGCTATAGAAGAAGAAAAGGCCCTAGCTCTAGAGGAGGAGGCCTCTGCCATAGAGGTAGAGGCCCCTGTGGCCAATGATCTTTTTGTAGAGTATGCACTAGCACTTGAGGGGCATATGATGGTTCAAGACACCACCACACTATTGAGTCAGCTAGAGGAGGAAGGGCTACATTTTTATGCTGATGAGTTTGACCATTTCCTTGATACTGTGTCAATGGGTGATCCCCCCGCTCTCACCCCTAAGGGTTTGCTAGGTAGGAGCTTTACACTATCATTTATGTTATCTTTATTTTAGCTTTCCTCTTATTTGCTAAGCTAACATGCTTTGTTGTGTAGTGGACACTACTATTAAGGCCCCCGATTCTTCTTCTTCGATCTGCCTCCAACCATGGACCGAGATCCTAGACAAATTTTCCTTTATGGAGGGGGTGGTTGATGACATGATTGACTGCCTAAGGTAGATTGATCCTAAAATAGGTATGTTCAAATTACAACGTTGGGATCTCTAGCTTATTGTATTTTTGCCATCATCCCATGACTAATTCTTTCTTATGTGTGGTTGACAACTTCTCATCTTAAGTGGGATTCGGGACAGGTGGTCAAGGTTGACATTATGCCTGAACTCCCACCAAAGGTGACTGAGGTGCCTCATGATGTATACAAGGAAACAAGAAAATGTACACTCTACTTGGCATGATCGTTGTGGGAGTGTAGACATGCCAATGAGGAACTCTGGAAGCGGGTCTAGAAGTTGGAAAAGGAGAAAGCTAGCCAAGCAGTTGAGTTGGAGGACCTATGGTCACAAAATGAATTTTTGATGGCTCATGACACCTCCGATGGTAGCTAGTGTATGACTATAATTGATTATGCAAGATACTAGTCAACAATACAAGGTAAGAACAAGGCCACTCATGAGATTATTGATCAATGCTTGCAGATGGACCTACTAGCCCAGAAAAACCAAGACTGGAAGGACTACAACATCAAGGTATATTTATGGGGGCAAGCACAGAAGAACCATAAGCACATGTACAAAATGAAACATGCTACCTGTCGTCAAAAATATCAGGATGATTCCATTGAGTTTCATACCCATAAGTTATTTCTTAATGTGATTGGTGCTACTAAGGCCTATGAAAAATTTACGCAATAGGTAGTGGTTAGTGAGTCTCCCAAAAGAGAAATGACCTTACCTTTCGAGGAGACCACTACTGCCACCTTTTCTCTAGGGCCACCTAGATGGATGGCTGTGGAGAAGGGGAATGTTGCTGCAAGCATTGATCTGGGGAAAGAATATTGGACCAACCTAACCAAGGAGAATATTTTATAGCATCGAGTGGCTGGCATGGACAAGATACCCTCCAAGATGGATGCGGGCCCATATTAGGTTAGTTACTTTCTATTGTATTGCGGTCTATTTCATGAGAGCCTAATTGTAATTCAATTCATTATTTTTTTTCTTTATGTAGGATCCAAATGGAGGTGCAAGACCTAGTGGAGTAAAAGATGAAGATGCTGGCAAAGACTTGCAGTGTGGCGACAAAGGATTTTATTTTTGTTTTTGTATTTCATTTTTGTAATCCTTATTGTATGGACTCAAATTTAATGAAGATTAAATATTGAAACAATTATTGCATTTCTTTTGGTTAATATTCTATTAATGTCCTTGTGCCCCTTGTGGCTCCCTTGTTCGAGTTTAAGGCCATTTTGGGCCATTGCAATAGTTTAAGGCCATTTTGAGCCATGGAAATAGTTTAAGGCTATTTCAGGCCATGGAAATGTAATTTTCGAAGGTTGATTACCAGTTTTAAGCCTTAGTGGGACATGGTGATAGTTTAAGGCCATTTTAGGCCATGGAATAGTTTAAGGCCATTTTGGGCCATTGCTAGTTTAAGGCCATTTTGGGCCATTGCTAGTTTAAGGCCATTTCAGGCAATTTCTAGTTTAAGGCCATTTTGGGCCATGCAATAGTTTAATTAATGCAAACAATGATAATTATGCAAACAATGGACATAATGCAAATAGTGAACATAATGCGAAATCAAAAAGAACAAGAGTATTAAGGCCAAGAATTCATGGAAGTAAATTAGAGGTAGACTCTAATTACACAATTGTTTCCAAACCCATTGTGGGCTAGGTAGAGCATGTGGCCGGGAAGCTTTGTGGTGATATTCTTCTATGCTGTCATCTATTTTTTGGAAAGGCAACTTAGCCCAAGTGGTTTCCTGGTCTAAGTTGGCAATTTTGAGTGGCTCATTTGTTGAACATGGGGCTTCATTGTGGATGGGTGATGAATTTTCAGAGATTTCCTATCTCTGACCCTTGTACTATGTCTATGTTATTTATATCCCGAGAAGCTATTTTGTCATCAAAGATTACCACTTCTCTACCCATGTAAGGTAGGTGGATTTCTTGGTGTAAGGATGAGGAGACTACTCTTAATTGGGCTAACCATGGTCTTCCAAAGATCAAGTTGAACCCAGGCATCTCCTCCACCAAAATGAATTCCGCGCTGGTGTGAAACTAGTCCCCCAACACAAAGTTGATGTTAATGGTGCCTTTGACTACAACACGTGCTCCATTAAATGATTTTAGATAGGAAGTTAATGTGGGCTTGATTTGGTCTACTAGGCCCAACTTCTCAAAAATTGGAAACAGGATCATGTTAGTGGCATCCCTATCATCAATGTGTACTCTACGAATTTTGTGTTGATCCACCTAAATCATGATAAACGTGAGTACAGTGGTCACTTGACCCTTCTCAGGGTCATCCTTGATGGCCTTGTCTTGAAATGTTAATTAAGTTGGCTATGGTTCTTCAGCCATAGGGGGAAGCACAACCGAATGGATAGCTTTCTCCTTGGCTGGCATGTTTTTGCTAACAAGAATGGATGCCAACATGCGAACCAAGGCCTCACAATGCACCTTGGAGATCATCACTATGTCATACAAGCTTAATGTTGTATTCTTTTTCTTTAAAGCTTATCTAACTTGTGAGAGTGCATCTAATAAATCTTGTCCATTTTCTAGTTTTTTGCTCATCTTTGCTTCTTCAATAAGTCCTAAAATGTGAATCTCCCATGGAGGAGTGGGTTTAGATTGAATGACAAGTTTTGTTGGCTCAAAGGGCAGTTGTTGCATGTTACCCATAGCCTTCGATGATGAAGTCACAGGCACAATCGATAGAGGGTTGGGCTTAGGGGGGCCCAATGCAATGCACTCTCTAGCCAACTTATCTACTAGGCATTCTTCACATTTCCTTGGATGGGAACATTGTGATGTAGTTCCTATATTTTGACCTTCGGTTGCAGGGGGATTCGTAGGATTGGGGACCTTGATAATGAAAGGTGTTTGAGTTGTTCTTGTAGTAGGTGATATACTCTTAAGTACAAAAGGTGAGATAGATGTCTGAGGAGGAACTTTAATGAAAAATGGGATTTGCAAAGTGGTTGTTTTTTGAGACTGTAGGGTTGTGGGGAGGTACACAAACCACGAATGGTTCATGTTGCGAGTTTACATTGTCATCAATGCCAATGGAATTGATAGTGTAACCTACATTGTTGGCATTTAAAGGGTCTTTGTAAACATGCATCGATTTGTTTTTGGGTCCAACAGGATTACTCTCATCCAACACCAACTTACCCTGGTCAATCATTCATTGAATATAATGTTTTAGTTCCAAGAAATAGTCTGTGTCATGCTCGTACACTTGATGATAATCGCAGAAATGCTCTAGTCTAAAGTTCTTAGGTATTGGTGGGTCATTAGGCATAATAATAGAGGGGTCACGAAGGACTTCATAGTATCTTTGATGCCATTTAAGAGACTTCTCTAACATCTATTTGTGTTGAATATTCCTAGCTCCAAGAAATGTTTTTAGAAGCCTAGATGGCTTGATTGGTAACAAACTGTACTATGAGCGGTCCTTGTGCTCAAAATTTGACCTTGCCGAAGTTTGGGTGGTAGTTGCTAAGGTTGAAGGTTGGCTAGTGCTGCTAGGGTTGGGCACTGTGTTGGTTGTGGCATGAGTTTTGGATGCTTTAACCTTTTGTTTACCCTTGTTGGTTTCATGGGCTACAACAGTCACTATGGTTGTCATGGCTTTGCATCTCTCCTTGTCCTTCTTTGTATGAGTGTCTTTGTATGCTACATAGGTTAGATTCCTACTAGCTTCCACTGCATCTTGGATACTCTTGGTTTGAGCGAATGCCTAACTAAGGGCATATGGGGCCAAGTATTATAGCTTGTATTTAAGGAAATTTTTTACCACATCCTTGAAAATGGCCAGTAAATGGGCCTTGATGATCGGTTCATAGATTTCATTTAGGGTAGCACTCCATCACTAAATGAACTTTTTCATAAACTCTAGCGAGTCTTGTTTAACACTCATAAGTTGATCCAAAATGAATTTCAACTTTAGATTGTAGTTAAAGAGGGTCAAAAATTGGCTTAATAGTTCCTTGAATGTTAATATTGAGGCATGGGGGAGCATGCAGTACCAGTCTAAGGTTTTACCCTTTAAGGACATGGAAAATACCTAGATGATGGCATGAGGCCATGCCTATAGTAGTAGGGATTCAAACTTGAATGTAACTAGGTGGGAATTCGGGTCATGGATGATTTCTAAGCTAGTGGCTTTAAGGTGTTTGATTTTTTCAGTAAGGGTCTAGACAAGCTAGAAAGCTTGGTCTAGACTTGGGGATGCCACAGGGGGTTCCAGGGCTATTCAGGTAGCCATCATCAGTGGCATTGTTGGTGAGGCAACCAGTTCCATGGGGGGCACCACTGGGAAAGCTCCTACCAATGGTGTCACTTGAGCAGCCCACCACCTAGTGGGTGGTGCTACTGGGGTAGCCACCATTGGTGGCATCTTAGGGTTGGTTACCTGTCCAGTTGGTGGAGCGGCCCACAACCCTATGTTTAGCTGCACTACATGTGGAACTTGATACACTTGGGGCTGCACATAGTGTGAAATTTGAGACATTTTCACAATAGGGAAGAGGTCATTACTACCTACCACACAGTTGAGGTTGGACCCACTACTGGTAGTGGGACAAGTGTAGATGAGGGGAAAAAAATAGAAATCATGTGTAGTTGTGATGTATGCATAGTGTCCACATATGGCAATGTAGACATCATAGATGTTGGGTGTGGTATCTAGAAAAACTGGGAAGAAAGGGTAATTGGAAATGGGGTTGAAGGGCCTACATGCTGATATGTCAAAAACGTTGCGTGACTGCCTATCACTGAAGGGAGTTTGGGCTGTGGCAACATCATGGTAGTGGTGAAGGAGGCAGAAGATAGGTGCTGGTGTGATTGAAGGATGGAGGCAGAAGGGACAATTGTGGTGTAGATCGGGCCACCACCTTCTAAGTGGGAGTCTAATTCCTCTTTCCCATCTTTATACAATTCATCATAGTGGGACACTGTGTCCAGTTCTCTTGACCTGCTTAATTTCACCAGTTGGTTTATCACCCATTGATACGCTTAGGTTAATGGGATAGTGGTATTAGAAGTAGGAATGAACTCCCTTCCATTCTGATGGATGAACTCAAAGTTACATTTTTCTTTAAATTCATGACTATCCAATGGTATATTCACTTGCATTTTTTCACATAGAAAATTGTATCACTCTTTGTCTTAGGATAGACGTTTAGGAAATTGGCTCTACAGTCTAAGGGAATACTGCTATACTAGCACTGGACTGGATGGTCACTTAGGACTTTCCATGTGTTGGAGAGAGTAGGATACCTCCAAGTTTGAGGTGGAAACCAAAGTGGTTTCTAGATTGATATTTTCTATGTGAGAGAGGTGTAAGAGGGAGAGATACGTTTAAGAAGCAGTTGGACAATAGTAGGTTCTCACACCAAACGGTAGCATAACACAGTGGACAATGTATCCTAGTGGACAATGTCATGCAATAGATAGCATAGCACAGAGGAAGAACTACACTGATAGGGTTGCTATGCTACATAGGATGTAGGTAGCATAGTATAGTGTGCAGTGTAGGAGTTGCTACACCAATAGGGTCGCTAGGCTATACGAAATGCAGGTAGTGTACTGTAGTAGATGTGCAGCATAACAGAGTAGATAGTTAAAGAACTGCTATGTTGGCAAAGTTACTATGCTACACAAAATGCAAGTAGCATAATGTAGTTGACTGAGTAGATAGTCTAGTGTAACATAGTAGATGGTTAGTGTAACATAGTAAACTATTTGGAAACTACTACACTGGCAGGGTCACTATGCTACACAAAACACTGGTAGCATGACGCAATGGATATTTTTGGACTTATTATATTGAGAGGGACACCATGCTACACATGACATAGGTAGCAGGACATAGTAATCCATTTTGGGCTTTCTACCTACAGGGTTCTAGAGGAACTGTCATGGCAACCAATTTGCACCACCCGATGTGTAGACAATCATAGGGGTGTCATGTCTATGCTAGCAGGTCACTAGTGATGGGGTACAAACAATGTATAGGATTACCCATGATACACAAAAGGGAGATAGATAAGGCTTTCCTTCTAGTTGAAAAAATGGTAACATTCGAAAACATCAATGGCTGTAACACCGAGAGGTTACTGGGCGTATAGCCTAACCCCGAGTCCATGCAAGGGTTGTGCTGGAAAAAATGGAAATGGGGTGCCTTAAATGGTCTGGTCAATTAGATAGGGACTTACATGGTGTAAAATAACCTTTCGTGAATAGTGGTTTTAAAATGTTACATGTGGAGATTAAGGCGAAGAAAACGTAGTGTGCTAAATAGTAAAAGCATTGAAAAATATGTAACTGAGCAATAAACATGAACTGGTACACAATGATGCAAAATATATGCTATAATGAAATGAAATGGGCTTAACTAAGAGAGTACACTACCCCAAGATCAGGGGATTTGATCTTTGTTTAGTAGAAGAAGGTTTACAAGTGGTGTGCAATACTATACAGGCATAGCTTACAGCATAACGGTATGGTCATAACTCCTAGACCACTACCAATGGCCTGCTAACTGGAACAGATGAGCCGATGCTTGCTAGACTAAGAGAGATCTAGGAAGTGCTACTATTTGGGTTTGCTATTTGTTAACCTTTTTATTGCCAACTGCTTTGCCAAAGCTAATCACCAGAAAACTAATTATCAAGATTCCAATCTCTAGTCAATCACAAGAAATCCAAATCAAAATGCCAACTATAAGAAAAGTAATTTCCAAAAGCCAACCCCTTGGACTTTTTTCACTGGAGTATTTATAGAGCCAAGATTTGGAGAAAAACATGGTTTGGATTCCATGTGTCCTAGGTCCCACAACGTGCAAATGTGAATGTGCTATGCTGTCATGCGGTGCGACGCTATAGTGTTACACTAATGTGCTACACTACAATGTTACGCTCAATGGGAATGAGACTGGAAGTGAAACTTGCCGAGCCATGACCATACTATTCAAACTTCATGTGCCAAAATCTAGGGGACTACCATGTCTTTAGATAAAATGCAAACGAGTGCCTACGCTCCAGGACTACATCTTCCCTTCTCTTGCGAGTAGGGTCAACCATAGGGACAACTTTGGGAATCAACAAGGGGGGTGCAAAACAAAGCAAACTACTGATCTTTTTTGTCAAGGAGATGCCAGGGAAAAAATGATCATCACCAGCATGTTCTGGAGATACTAGAGATGTCCTTATGCTTCTTTACAAGTGTTACACTACCTATGCTACTTAGTGTAACGGAGTAGCATGAATGCTCACACGCTATGTTGTGTAGCATAGCATAGTGTAGCAGCCAATTTTCACACAAATCTTGCTTAAAAATTGAAAATACCCCTTTGAGGCCTAGCTAGGCAAGCAACTTCAGTAATTGGAAAACCTAATTTTCATGTTGAAAGGCCCAAGGACCTACAGATTTCATCCTTGGGAAAATTTTGTGCTTTGTGTCCTTGCTATGTTGTGCAGCGTAATGCAGCGTAACGCAGCGTAGCAGCCATTGTGACATGAATCCTTGCTTGATATACAATGCTTTTTTAAGAAACATTTCTTGGAACCTAAGGGCAAAGCGAGATAGGTGATCTTGGAGGTTAGAGCATGACCAAGTGCAATTCTTTTGCTAGAACAACTTGATGGGGGACCTTCATGCATTCTGACCCTACTATGTTGTGCTACGCTATGTAGTGTATCACAACGTAGAACCCATTTTAGCTTGAATTTTGACTCACTTTGCAAAAAAATTTTCATGGGATGTCATTCATGTCCTAGAGTGGTAGTAGAACAAGCACTTTTAATGGTTAAGACATATGTAATTTTTCTTCCTATGTTAAGGCAATCTGAGCGGAAGTATTGTCTCACTAGAAACCTACTACGTTGTGCTATGCTGTGTAGCATAGCACTCAAATGGAGATGATTTCTAATGAAATTTTCCACATTTTCCTGTGTCATACTAATCATGCTTCAAGGATAAAGTGGGGTAGGTATCCTGGAGGGCTGAATCATTGTCAACTACATCTTTGATGCATCTAATTGGTCACCACATTGCCTACTATGCTATGCAGCATAGCATAGCATAGCAATTTCCACCGTTAGAAAACTTTCCGAACTATTTAGTCCATTCTAAACACCTTCGACAACTCCTAGAATGGTCCCTGGGTAGACCGTCAACTAGGTCATGTGTCAAGTTGGGCAAGCTAGAGTGTGTAGCAAACCTATCAGCCCATGAGAGAGAAAATTTGCTAGACTGTATGGTCTACCCATAGTGACTCTTTTGTGCAAACTGGCCTCATGGCTAGGTGTTGTGTTGACTATGCTATAGATGGTGGTAGGTAGGCTTGGAAGTGACTTTGCAGGCATTAGGACTTCTAGGGTGCCATGTTTTTTGCATGGTCCAACGTGAAACCACACTTGCAAATATCCTTGCCAAAATTTCAGGACTGTGCTGAATCATCAAAGTCCCAAAATTGATGGTGTTCAAACACTCTTATTATTCTTAGCCATAAAGACAATAGCTGAATTATCAAAAAATATTTTTAATGACCTAGATATAGAATCCACAATTCTAAGCCCTGATATGAAACTCTTTAGCCATATACCAAGTGAAGTAGCCTCAAAATAAAAAGAAAACTCTATCTTCATGGTGGAAGTAGCAACCAAATTTTTCTTTCCACTCCTCCAAGATATGGCTCCTCTAGCTAGCTAAGAACATAACTAGATATTAATTTCTATGAATCAACATAGCTAGAAAAGTGTGAATTGGAGTAGCAAGTCACCTCCAAGGAGTCAATTTGTTTATACATAACCATGTAATCTTTTGTACCTTGAAGGTACCTCATCACTTTCTTTATAGCCCTCCAATGATAAATACCTAGCTTACTCTTATATTTTCCCAACATTCCCACAGAAAATGTAATGTTAGGTATTATGTAGACTTAAGCATACATAAGGCTTCCAATAGCTAAAGCATATGGAATGTTGCTCATTTGACTTTTCTCTAAATCATTCCGAGGGCACTAGTTCAAATTGAACTTGTTACCCTTCACAATCGATGCTATACTTAGTGAGAAATCTTTCATCTAAAACCTCTATAAAAATTTATTGATATAGGTTTCCTGCAATAGTCGTAGAATACATCTAGATCTATTCCTTTGGATCTAAATTCCAATTACATAAGTTGCCTTACCCATATCCTTGACATTGAAATTATTTGAGAGAAAATATTTCACCTCGTATAGAAATCCACTATTATTGGTTGCAAGAAGGATATCATCCACATATAGAACAAGGAAATAAATTATTCTCCCATTAACCTTCTAGTATATACATTGATCCATGATGTTTTCTTCAAAACCAAATGAAGTGATGATATCATGGAATTTTAACTACCATTGATAGGAGGTTTTTTTCAATCCATGTATGGATTTCTTAAGCTTTCATATCAATTTCTCACCATCACTAGAGAAAAATCCTTCAGGCTATTTCATATAAACCTCTTCCTCTAGATCACCATTAAGGAATGTTTTTTTTACATCCATTTGATGTAAATAAAGATTAAAATGGGCAACCAATGCCACAATAACATGAAGAGAGTCCTTATTAGATATAGAAGAAAAGGTCTTCTTGTAATCTATTCCCTCTTTCTAAGTGAACCCTTTAGCAACAAGTCTAGCCTTATATCTTTCAATTTTGTCTAATGATTCTTTCTTATTCTTGAAGACCCATTTGCATCCAATGGCTTTTACACCATCAACAAACTTTACAAGATCCCAGAGACCATTAGATGACATAGAGTTCATCTCATCTTTCATGGCATCATAGCACAAGTTAGATTCCTTAGAACTCATGGCTTGTGAAAATTTTTCAGGATCATTTTCAACTCCCATGTTGTAGTTAGACGTCTATAGATACATCATATAGTCACTAGGAATTACTACTCACCTTACTCTAGTAGATCTTCTTAATGTTGGTTCATCATTCTCTTGATGATCATGATGTTCAGTAGGCTGTTCAATAGGTTTTGATATCTTTTGTTTAGATGGATATACTATTTCTTGATTAGTAGTTTGTGGAGCTTCAATGACTAGTTGTTGTTCATTACACATTTCTTTTCTAGGTGTATTATGCACAAAAATCAATCTATCATTTGAAGTAGCGGGTTAAGCATCTATATGATCTATCTCAGGAACAATGTTCCAAGATCTACTGCTCCTACTAATCTTGTCATTCTCAAGAAATTTATCATTACTTTATTCTAGAAGTAGTATGTGATGAGCAATAAAATCTATATCCCTTAGATTGTTATCATATCCAATGAAATACCCACTTATGATCCTTGGGTCTAGCTTCTTTTCTTGTGAATTATAGAATCTTACTTTAGACAAGAATCCCCAAATGTCTATATGTTGCAAACCCAGTTTCCAACATTTCCATAATTAAAATGATTTATTTGAGATAGCCTTTTTTGGAACTTAGTTTAATATATACATCACCATCTTGAGAGCTTTAGTCCATAAGGACATAGGAAGCTTGAACCTTCTAAGCATACTCTACACAATGTTCAATAATGTTTGGTTTCTTCTTTCTGCCACACCATTCTAGTTTGGAGAACTAGGAATAGTGTACTAATCAACAATTCCATGCTCTTGAAGAAACCTATCAAATGGACTAGGTGCTTCTCCATCATTAGTATATCTACCATAGTACTCACCACCTCTATCAGATCTTACTAACCTTATTTGCTTACTACATTGTTTCTTTACTTCATCCTTAAACACCTTAAAGGCATCTAAAGCTTCACTTTTGTTATGAAGCAAGTAGATATATATATATCATGATTAATCATCAATAAAGATAATGAAATACTTTTGACCATATGCATCCATATCTAAACTACAAATATCTATATGTATGATTTCTAATATGTCTAAACTCCTCTTGGCATCTTTCTTTGACATATTTCTCTACTTTCCCTTTATGAAGTCCACACAAGTATCAAAGTTAGTAAAGTCTAGAGTACTAAGTACTCCATCATTTACTAATCTCTTTATTCTCTCAATAGAGATATGTCCTAATCTACGATGCCACAACATAGAGGATTCGTCATTCATAACACATATCTTAATGCTAGCATGAACATGCATAGAAGTATAAGAAGTTTCATCTTGTAAATTAATGTTTAAAAGACCATCTATCAATGTACCACTTCCAATAAGTTTAGATCTATAATATACACTAAATATAGTGTTTGAAAAATTAAAGGAAAATCCCAATGATACAAGCCTTGAAATAGATATAAAATTCCTTGAAAAAATAGGAATATAAAATGTCTTTTCCAACTCTAAAATAAAACCACTACTTAAAACTAATTTTCATGTTCCAAATTTCTTTCATATGTATGTACATCTTGTTGCTTGAATAGATGCAAGACTCACTTCAAACTAGTTTCCTTAGGTTTTGCACCCCCTGTAAGGAATTGGTAACATGGATTTTAGAACTAGAGTTAATTCACCATGTGTCATGGCCAACATCAACCATATTAGATTAAAAAAAATTAAGCAAGATTTGAGTTCCATTCTTTTCTATCCATAAAGAAGGATTCTTTTTGCAGAAAAAGCATCTAGATTCCTTCTTAATATTAGCTTGTGTAGGAAATTTGACCTTCCACTTGCCTTTGGCTTATTCTTTACTCTTTTCTTATGTGACCAGATGCACACTCTCTTTCACTTCCATCACAAGTATACCTTCTTCTTGCACACACATGATCATTAGTTCATTGATTAGCCATTTGTCCCTATGTGTGTTATAAAAAATCATAAATGGTATGTAATATAGTGGAAGTGTGTTTAGGATGTAGTGCACAAGGAAATATTTTGACATCTCAACCTCAAGTGTTTTGAGTTGAGTTGCTATATCCCTCATTTGCATGATTTTCTCACATACACCATGAATTCTGATGAGCTTCATGGATGAGAACTTCATTATTAAGGTGCTAGCCAACACCTTGTCTGATGAATCAAATTCTTTATCAATTTCCTTTAATAAAGTGTGCACATTTTCATACTATTCTAGTGAACCATGCATAATATCTGAGATCTTGATTTTTATGAACATGACATAGACAAGATTAGATTGATCCCAATTTTCATAATTACCAATATCATCCAGATGGCTGGTTGTTGTAAGGATAGGTGGTTCATCATTATGGATAGCATAATCAATGTTCATCTAGCCTAAATGAAGAATAATTCTCTCCTTCCACATCTTATAATTGCCACCCTTTAATTTAGAAATGTTACATTTGAAATTAGAGTACCTTATAGGCTGTACAACCACATAATTAAATATGCTTATGTTAGTCAATTTGAGGTTAAAATACCATTAGACATGTTTACTAGTGTAAATCATGTAAAAATAAAAATCAAATGACATAAAATTTCCTATGGGCTAAATTTTAATTCAAAATAATTCATATATCCTTAGAATGAAATTGTTAAATTATATTCCTTTTCTTAATCCCTATGGATAAATTAAGAAAATAAATTTAACATATAATCCTAATTAATCATATTAAATACAATAAAAATTCCTGTGGGATAAAGTTTATTGTATTACATATGATTAATCACAATTTAATTTTCCATATGTGATCAAAAAATTTTAACAATTTTACACAATTAAAGATCTTGTGGCAACTCTCTAATTGCACAAAAAAAAAAAAGATCACAAGTTACAATTTTATGCAGGAAAAACTATGCATTACAAAATTTTTATTTTTCTTTAAATAAAGAAACTTTATGCATAATTCAAAATCCCAAAATATCACCTAAATAGGCACCCGTCATTCCTTGCAAAAGGAAGGAACCCTCACAAAATAATTTCGTAGTGGTTAGTAATTTTATAGGGATGCCCATCATAATCATAAATAGGCTTTCCAATTACTAATTGGTAATGGCATCAAGATAGGGATAGAAATGAAGCTCTAATACCAAATGTAATACAAAATCTATGGATTGCATAAGAAATTTACATGCATAGATAATTATAAATGCATAATGCGTAAGAAAATGGCACAAGAAATTCACATGCATAGATAACCGAAAATGCACAATGTCGAAGAAAATGGAATTAACCTTCAACCATTGATGCCTTAGATTAAACTTGGCATTTAGATTCTTTTTTCACATTGGTGCTCTACCATGATGGTGTATTCATCCTCTAAGCATCTTGGAATGGACCAGAACTACAATCCTACTATGATTCATGATGCCTTTGTCCTCCCATCAAGAACAAATTTATAGACCATGAAATTGGTTTACCATAAGAGACCCAATACCAATGTGTAAGAAAACATGTTACCCAATATGGAGACCATCTTGATGTGTGAAATAACTCATAAAAATACATTAGTGGATATAGTGGCCACCTTGATGCATTAACTAAGACATAAAACATGTTAGTGGATATAGTGGTCACCTTCATGCATTAACTAATGCATAAAACTTGGTAGTGGATAACCCATGCTACATAACCTTCATAACTTTGGAACAACTACCCATAATGTATTTTTTATTTATTATTATTATTATTATTAAACTATATATTCAATTAAATCTAATGCAAGAAATTAACCTAGAAGAAAATGTCATGTGTGCACACCAGTGATTTAATTTGGCAACAATTTTCTACTATGTTGATGTTTGAACTATTTATTCACTTTTTAAAAAACATTATGACGATGGTATGAGATGATGTAGCAATTCTTTAGCAAGTTTGAAAGTGTTCAAATAACGACCATAGATATTTACTTGTAAACTACAAATATTATCTATGACATAAATGGTTTCCATGTTAAAGGAAGAAAAGTTGCAGTTTAGAATGTGGAAAATCTGAAGAAACTTGGTACCTCATTCATAGTCGTATATTTGTATAATTTTAAAATTTTAAGGAGATTGAAAATATTTTAAACAAAAAAACCATCATTAGTTTGATTTTGATAAAAATAAGAAACAGATAATACTAATCTCTTTTAAAGAAATAATATGTTAGAAGTCCTATTTTGGTGTATTCAAATATACTTTTGCATGTCTGATCTACTTTACTTTATCCATGATCATTATCATGTTTTTATCTAATAATATTTATATTCATCATCTACCTCATCACTAAAATAAGGGTTGGTTCCATTACTTCCTGTTTTATTCTTAATTTATATTTTATGTTGTTTTATGTTCTTTTTGTAAAAGGCTAGAAGTTGAAATATTAAGGCTATGAAGTAAAGCTTGGTGATAAAATGCAAACATAACATAATAAGCAACAATGTGCACATAAGAGAGATAAATGGAAGGCCACAAATTCACTAGTTTTAGGCCTTAGTAGGCTGTAGTTTTAACAATTTTAGGCCTTGGGCCAGGAAGATGCAAAATTAAGGGCTTAGCATGCCATTGTTCATACATTTTGTAGTGATTATGGAATGCTCTCAAAAGAGTACATAAGTCTAAATCTAGCATTGAAACATGGTATAATGTTTTAAAGGTAAATAAATGATTAGAAAAAGAATGGATGAGACCTTTACCATGAACTTGTTGCTTGATCTTTGAGAAATTGAAGAATCCTTTTGGCATGATCCTATGATCACCATTTCTCTCATTTAAAATCAAAATTTTTAGGCATTTTCATTTATTATATTATGTCATAGAGTTGGAACTATTCACATCATTTTTATTCTCATTATGGTTGTCCCTAGTCTAAGTGTTGAGAGTTTCCTCTTGAAACTCTACCTCTAAACCTTGATTGATATTAACATAGTTAATATATGGTAGTTACACATTGTCTTCATGGATCATTATCTTCCCATCCTCTTATGGAAAGTGAAGCTTCTGATGTATAGGAAATGAAACTCCATGAAGCTTATCCAACCATGATCCCCATAGGATCAAGTGGAAACTAGGCACCTCTTCAACTACTAGAAATTTAGTAGATGTAGGAAATTACTCACTAGACATGAAATCCAAAGTGATGTAACCTCAACTTTCTATGCATGTGCCATTAAATAACTTGATTTTTGAGTTGGTGGTTACTTAGATATTCTCACTTAGGCCTAGTTTGTCAACAATTGAATATGGTACTACATTCATGGCTGCCCCATCATCAACATGAACATGGTGAACATGGTATCTACCAACATGTATAGTAATAAAGAGAGGAGAAGATATCACTTCTCTACTTCAAGAGTATATTTTTACTTTACTATCATAAAATTTGAACATTGGTTGATGCTTGTTTTCTTTCAGTAAAGCTTGCTCATTGATAGAGTGAATCAATCTCTATTGGTGGGCATGTCTCTATTCATAGGGATAGTAATTAATACTTTAGCTAGTGCATCCCTATGAGTAGAATATTTCATAACCAAATCATACAATTTCTATGAAAAATTCTTTTTCTTAAGAGATCATTTAACTTGTTTCATGAGTATAAGAAAACTCTTTTCCATACCTTGTAATGTTTCAACCTTAGTGGTTCTATCCTCCTCCATCCTTCCTAGAGTTTTTAGCTTAGGTTTCGGTGCATGTGCTTTGGGCCCCTTGTCCATGGATATAGTTGATCTTGGTGTAGATATTGGTTGCTTATATTTAGTGGGCTTATTTGTTGGTTTGAAGATAGGTTGCTTTTTCCATCATTTTGATGATGGTTTCTTATTAACCTATGAGTTGTGGGCAAGCATAGGTGGGATTTTATCATGTGTCATTATGGTCTTACTTGTTGAAGGTGGAGCAACTTAGATAACAAAGGCTTTCTTAGGCTTTCGAGGATTAGAAACTCATTGATTATGTTGTGATGTTGAAGCCACTAATGGAACAACATGTATGATGAAAGGCTTCTTAGCAACCAAAGGAGGTGGTACTCATATAACAAAGGGATCTCTAGGCTTTGTGTTTTTGGATTGTGATGATAATCTAATCATAGATATTTCCCCAGGAGGGTTAGATTACTTGGTTTTCATGAATGAGGCTATGATGTAGGATTTTTTTTAGCAATTGGAGAGCTAGGCTCATTCACTACCAAAAACTAAGGTTTAACATCGTCTAAAAAATCAGTATCATGGCTAGCCATTTGATGATAATGGTAATACCTATCCAGCCTAGAGTACCTTGGTAGCTTAGGATCATCTTTGATCAATATTTTTGGGTCTCCAACTATGTCACAAAGATAATCATACCTCTTCCAAGTTTCTTCAAATAGTTTCTTATGATTTATATGATTGTCTTTAAGAAATTATTCTAGAAGCTCAGAGGGCTTCATAGGCAACATAGTGTACTGAGATCTATAGTTGCACCCAAATTTTATTCTTGATTGGTTTGGTTTCTAGGAAGTGGATGGTTGTGATGAGTTAGGGGATGTGTTTCATGGTGGTGATTCCCTCCTCTCTCCATGTTTCTTGTCCTTTTTCACTACAACCACAATTGTATGTTCTTGCTTTATTGTATCCTTATCCCTCCTCACATGTTGGTTTTAATAGGCCATGTAGACTAGGTTTTTGCTTGGCTCAACCACCTCCTCAATGTTCTTGGTTTGTGAGAAGGCTTGGCTTAGTGACTAGGGATTTAGGTAGTATAGCTTTTACTTGAGGAAGTCATTTACTACTTCCTTGTAGATGGCCAAAATGTGAGTTTCAACAATAGGCTATGGGATGTTGTTGAGTGTTAAGTTTCAACTTTGAATGAGCATTTTAACTGATTCAAGTGGCTCCTGCCTCAGCTTCATTAGCTAATCCAATGTGGATTTTGTCTTTAATTTATATCTAAATTGGTTGACAAATTGGTTAATCAAATCCTTACGGGAAGATATAGAACCTATAGGCAAGGTTTGGTACCAAACTAAAGCCTTACCCTTGAGATACATGGGAAAAATTCATAATATTGTATGACTCCAAGCTTGCAAGAAGAGGAACCTATACTAGAAAGTTATTGGATGTATATTGGGATCACCTTCATTATTGTATTTGATGAGGTTTGGAATAGGTAGGCCTATGGGCAAGGTTATGTGAGACATCATAGCACTTATAGCTTGATCATGATAGAAATCTAGAACCTTAACCATCTAAGGTTTTTTTGGCTTTAAGTTTTCATAGCTCTTTGTTAAGGTCTTGGATCATTTGGAAAGCTTGATCCAATATTTGGGGCATATCCTTGGGCTGTGGTACTTGTGTTGATGATTGACGAAGAAGTTGCAAGGCTTGGAATCTCACAATAGGTTGTGGTATTGAAGGGAGAGGCTAGTTATGGTGGTCATAAGTGGGCTAAACAAGGAGAAAGATGTTTATGTTATAACTTGAAACACAAATAGAAAAAATGGGGTATGAGATGATTGTGTTTCTTAGGATCTCAATGAACGTCTTATTGGTATGTGAAAGATAGATGGTGAAGTAGACATCACGATGGCTAGGTGAATAATGTTAGGTTGTCTGGTAAAGGGCATCAATGAGAATAAGAAGATGGATTGAGACATAGGTTGTGTTAGGTGTGTGGTGATGGTGGATGTGAACCCAAACATAGTAGGATGAATAGGAGGAGAGTTGGTCAAAGGGACTTGTCTCATTGATTAGGTAAGAAATGTGGAGTTGGATTTGGTTGTTTGGGGAGTTGGAGTTCTGAAAAACTTCCAATGAAGATGTCTGACACTTGTTTAGCCTCAAAGTCCTCTTCCTTCTCTGGTTGATCATTTGAGCTAATTCTATCAATAAAATCATCAACCTATATTATTTTTATGAGAATTTATGCATAAAAGTCCATGAGAAAAGTTTGGTGACAAGAGGATGGGATGTACTTTTTTCCATCCCAATGTATGATTTCGAATTGATGCTTAGCGTTAAATTTGGAGTGTGGTATCAATAGATTGGCTTGCATCTTAGCATATAGGAAGCTGTATAAATCCTCATTGATAATTGAAAATTTAGGCTTTATCTATTTTCCTAATTGATTGCCTTTGTTCTATGATCATAGGGTCTTTTAGGTCAAAAATACCAACTACATCTTTACTGGATACCATGTTTGTTAGTTTAAGGGGTAGTACAATTAATTAGTTGAAAGGCATGGTAAAAAGTGCTAAAATGGCTAAACAAGATCATGAAAGGTTAAATAAAGTGAAAATTCCAAAAAGTGGATTTTCAAAATGGCTAAAAGAAGCAAAAATGGTAAGGGGGTTATCAAATAAGTTTACCCTTTTACTGAATATGGCAAGTGATTGTATTAACCCCACCCACACTAGGCTTCCTAGCTACACCTATGCTACATGTAGATCTTCTAGGCTAGGGGGAGACCTTCCTAGTTGGAGGTCGATATTCCTAACTGAAGGTTAGATCTTCCTAGCTAAAGGGAAAATCTTCCTAGATAGATGTAGATCTTTGTAGCTAAGGCATCTCTTTCATGCAACGGTAGATCTTCCACACTAGGGTAAATCTTCCATGCTAAGAAGGGGATGATACACACCCACACTAGCTTTAAAATCTCTAGCAACTTCTATGAAATTGACAAAATTTCAAATACATACAAGTTCCATTCTAGTCTTTTGTTGTCAAGAGGCATGAGTGATAGCATTGGGATTTGAAGGTCTTAGAGGTTTTAATGTCAAAATTGTAGATTTTTAAAATAAAAGGAAATGTTGACAATAGGATGAGTTGATTTAAATGTAGAAATCTCAATCACTAGGAAACTGAGAATCCAAGTGTAACAACTTTAACCCTAAATCCCTAGGGCCACCAAAAAATGGGATTTTAGGTACCCTGGATGTTCTAAAAGATCACCCAGGAACTTATGAAATGCAAAATAGGGGTAGGAAAAATAAAAATTAAATGTAGATCCAAGAAAATAAATGCATCAAACTAGAACAAATAAATCTATCTTACACACAAACAAAACTATAAACTTTATTTTAAAAGAAATAAAGAATGGTTCAAGAAATGTGTATAAAAATGTGCCTTTGGTAGCAATGAGGTTCATTTTAGTGGGGACTTGGAATCCATTGCTCCATGATCTGGATGATCAACAACTTCCAATTCTTTTGAACCTTTGCTATTACTTGCACTAGATCTGCAACATCAATGTTACTACTAGGGAGTGAGAAATATGAAGGATTTTGGCTGCCAAAATGCTCTACATAGGGGGTTGAGGATCCCAAGACTATAGCATGAATGCTCATAGATCACAAATTCCAAAGGGAGTAATGGGGGTTGTATGGCCATGGGGTTTTAAAACTAGGGTTTAAGAGACTACAAGTGTGTGAGATTGTAAGAGCTATTAACTTCTTGAAAGTTCCCAAGTGTGGAATTGCAAAGGGGGTCCAACCTAAAAATGATATTTGGGTTTGGTTTATATAGGGTTTTGGCATTAATTTTTGCTGAAAATTAGGTTGCAAAACTATTGCAAATTCCCTACAAATTTTTGTTACATTTTAGGTGGTGTAGACGCCAAAATTTGGAAGGTTACCATATATAGTAAGTAGCATATCCCCATGGACATTCTATTTATCAAAAATAGTAATGAGGGAATGAAATCCATGTTGAGATAATGATATCCATACTAGGAGGTTTCATCCATGTTGGAGGGATGGCATCCATGTTAGAGGGAGATCTTCCATGTTGGGGGAATGTCTTCCATGCTAGGAGTAGATCTTCTAGGCAGGGAGCACATCTTCCAAGTTGAGGATACATGAGTTGTACCCCCATGCATCCTAGCTAGGGGTGGCTATCTTCATCATAGAAAATGCCATACCCCTCATGATACTATTCAAAATTCTAATTTTTGCATTCTGAAAGGCATTTTAACCCCTCTAAACCAAAATATTAACACCATGTGAATTTTCTCACTTGGGGGATGAGGCTTTGACCACTTATGGTTAGGCACACACTAGTCATAGTTGCAAATTAAAGACAATTGATGTTGCAGTCCAACACATTCCACTTTTCCATGTCATTTTCCACCCAACCTAGGTTAATATGATTGTCATCTATAATGGTCACCACCATCATCCCTCTAACCACTCAAGTGGAATTCACCATGGGATCCCATGAAACCCAATCTTCACACACCCCCTTCATTCCATTTTCACCTCAAATATAGGAACAAATGTCATGCCACAACTGATAGTGAGGCCATAATACTTTCAACAAATACCACAACCTTTTGTGTAGACATTGCAAGTAGTAGGGATACACGATGGCCTAGATCAAGTTTGCCAAAGGATCTAGGACTTGATAGAGGAGTTGAAGAGGCTCAAGATCTCTACATCTTAAAGCATCAAGATCATGGAATTTTACCAAGATGATCCCATAAATCCTATGGTCCCACCATTAACACTTTGTCTTAGTGTCCCTATTCCATAGTTCATAAAATACAATGGCAAAGGTAATCCCATTACTCACCTCATAGCCTTTCAATCTAAATGCTTGTTGTTAGAATCATGGTCGTACACAACCATACGGATATTCTCTATGTCCCTTACAGGGAAACCGCTTGACTAGTACTATGACATACCTAGAGGATTTTTATCCTTTCTAGAGCACCTTACGTCATAGTTTTTTAATCATTTCAACTACAATTTAAGGCCTAACACCATCATTGACTAGTTGATGAAGGTTAAGCAGGGAACCCTTGTACCAATGTAGAAGCTCATACAATGATAGAATGGTCTTCTTAATGAAATACCTAAACCTATAGTTGAAGCCCACATTTTGGCTATATTCAAAGGGGTTGTTAATGATTTCATTAAATCTAAGCTATACTACCTTGACCCATGGTCACTTAGTCATGCCTTCTCCTAGACAAAGAAATAGAAAATGCTATGGAGACTAGCCAAAACCCTACCTACATTGCATACAAAAATTAGCACACACAAAGGGAAAAGAAGATAGGTAAACAAAACAATATTTTGGTGCCAATAGTCTTCAAAGAAATCAATACAATGAATCAAGGACCAAGAAACAATCAACCTAAGATCCTTGCTAATAACAATGATAACTAGCCATCAACCCCTAAGGGCATTGCATTGACTACTCCTAGGCCTAGATTTGAGTAGAAGGATAGCAAAAAATATACTAGGTTACCTTTGAAACCATCTAAAATTTTAGACCAATTTTTGAAGAGTGGAAGAATCCAATACAAGAAAATAACTAAAGCTGCTCGTAAGAAGAATGAAAGGCTATGTAAGATAGTTAAGGATCCTACTTGAGCAACTAAAGATGATCCCTAGTTACCTAAGTATTTTAAGCTCTACCTCTTCTACCATTATCAAAGATCAACTTGTTCTTGATGCATCTAATACTGTCCAATTCAAAAACTAGTTTAGGCATGTGTACAATGACTGATTGAACATCAACAACCACTCATACATCATATCAGCATTCAATATTGATGAAAACTAAAGGCCTACAAAGGAAGTGTTTATGGTTTGAATACCCCCTCACAACAAAAGATATTCTTTAGCTTCCACTAGCATAAGATGTTGCAAATGCCCTAGAGGGAGCCTTTTGTCATCAAGGTGCCCCAACCAATTACAACCCAACCTACCCCTTCCATTGAACAATGACCCCTCATGGTGGTAAATGCTACAATCTCTCCCTTACAAACCAATATTGACAACCAAATAACCTTAACCAAATAGAGGAAGAATCCTAAGTAGAAGCCGAACAATAAAGTTGACAAGTAGACCAATGCATAGAATGAGGTGGACCTATAAAAGCCCACCCCCATATCATTAGTACCCATGACCTCATCAACTCATGCTAATTTAACAAGGAAACCATGAAAGGAAACTAAGAGTCATGGAAGAGGAAAAGCCACAAAAATCCAAAACTAAAGTATGCATTTTTGAACACATGAAGAAAGTTAAGCACAACTAGGATGATAAACCCATGGTCAATTACAAGAACTTCTTGAATGTTATAGAGCAAGTCAAATAGTCTCTTAAAAAAAACACATAACCTTGAGCATATATGACATGATTATGGATTCTACTACACATTGTGAAGCACTAGTCAAGCTATTAACTTCTATCCCCATTAGCAAAGACATTTTTGCTAATGAAGATTCCATCCATATAATGATGGTCCCTTCTTTATCTAGGGAGACAAAGTCAACATCACTAGTATTTCACAATATCAAAATCAATGTCAATCCCCAAAATGATGAAGTGACCAAAGCTCCTCTTTTTATCATGATATGGGTGGGTCAATATAAAGTGCATCTAGTGCATCTGGATGATGGGGTTGTAAAAAATGTCATCCCATGCATCATAGTTGAATGTTTAGGCTTGATGGAACAAATACAACATATAACAACATCAACTCTCAAGTCCTTTAATGGATCATGAGTTGTATTTAAGGGGTCTATCTTCTTAGAATTTTTGGTAAGGGAGAAATTCCCCATAATTGTATATTTCTTGGTGGTGGAGAAAACACCAATATTTAACCTTATCCTTGGAAGACCTTGGTTGACTCAACTACGAGCTGTATCCTCACCTATTCATCAAAAATTCATCTTCCTTACAAGGGAGGTAAAATCATCATTCATGATGACCATGTAGTCCACTTGACTATTAACAACATAAACATAGATCATGGGTTTGAGAGAGTAGAAAAGGCCCAAAATAATAACAATGGATCATGGAACATGCTATTGAAACGGCTCTTCTTCAACATCATTAGTAAAGGGGATGGGAAGTATAAGCTTGTGGAAAATAGGTTGTACATGTTTCTTAACCTCTCAAGGATTAGGAAGATTTGCATAAGTAAAGTAAACTCTTGATCCTTTCATCCTATAACCTTATGAAAATATAACCATATGTATTTATAAGAAGTAAACCTAGATTTTCTTGTTACCTTCTTATGCCTTTTACTTACTTTATTTTAACATTTTTCCTTTGTATCCTAGGGATTTAATTTTTTTTCATTTCTATTTATTAAATATTTTTTATTTCCTTTTTTTTATTTTCTAGCATGATATAAACACAAAAAAACCTCATAAAAACATCAAAACCAAAAAAATCATAAAACTATTAAAAGATAAAACAAACAAAAACATATCTTTTCTTACAACTTGGGCCTACCATGCCCTAAAACTAGAAACATCATTTGGCCCACCATGGCCTAAAATTGGCAACAACCAACCTAAAATTGGCAAACTAATGGTCATTTATAACCTTGTAGCCTATCTGCTTCCAAAACTTATATCCAACATGTCCAACATATCCATTTATAACATAGTCATTTACAATGTTTATAATCTTAAAACCTTAAAGTCATAAAGTCATGATAAAACTACAACACTAGAAGAATATAGAAAAAAATAAAATTAAAACTTAAAAATTGAATTATTTATAACATGCATAGCCATGGCCAGACTATATGGTGCAAAGTGTCCAAATAATAAATAGTAACCATACCATTTCAATGTTTTTGCTAACACTAGCCATCAACATCAATAAACATAAACATCTTGTTGACAATAATAAGGAAAAACTCATGGAAAACTGGGGGATGCTAGGGAGAATCCTAAGGAGGAGGTGGTGGATCATCATCATCCTCACCACTAGGGCCACCAATGTCTTCCAAATTCTAAAATATAGCAACATAAATCCAATCAGCAACAAAGCAACAAACCTAAGAACAAAATTAAAACAAAAATATAAATATATCAAACCTACAGGGAATCTAGCTTAAGGATCTCTAAGGGTAGATATTGAAGACTAGTCTCCAAATGATGGAGAATCTAGTCTTTCCTCATGTTGGCCTAGTCAACATCCCCAAAATTAATACCTATGATAATTTTTGTTGGGTCCACTCTAGTTCAATCAAACAAGTCCCATGAAATTGTAGCCATAGAAGTCTCACCTATAGCCATGGTGACATAAGGAATAGGATATTTGGCAATTGTAAAAGTTCTTTCAAAGAGCTAGTATGTACTCTTAGCCTGAATCCCATGGATGAACAACTCTCTCTTGTACCATTTAGTTGTTTTCTCCTTAATCCACTTAAGGTAGGCTTCCCGATCAGCCTTGTATTTTTTCTTATGATCCTTTTATGCTTAGCCCCATTCTAGGACCCATGCACAATAGTCCTTGCAATCCTTGTCTTTTTGGAAAATGAAATCCATTTGCATTCACTACTTCATCATCTCTTTGGCAAACACCACCTTAAAGTGGATGATGTTTTATTAGAAGGCCCATGTGATCTCTTTGATTCATAGGCTTTCTAAATTAGCCATTTGGGCTTTGACAAAGGCCTTATGATCTTGAAGATCCTTGATCATCTTGACCTGCCATTTGCTCTCCTCCCTCAAGATCACAACTTTCTCCCATAGGGATTCGTTAGACCTTTGAAACTACAAGATTTAAAAATTTCATACAACTCCAAGGGTACACTCTAAACAACGGGGGAAATCTTTGGCAAGGAGTCAAAATCCATGTTGTAGCTTAGATCCCATGCTACTGATGGTACTATAAACAATGCATGACCATAAGTACAACCATGGGCATAATTCACAACCAAATATACCTCTACAACATAGCAAATTGACTAAGGTAAATAAAACATAGTTCTTACTGATATCAGGTGCAACTTATTGCAACCAATCAATGATGTCCTTTGCCACTCCATGCATAAAAAACATCATGTTTAAAACATCTACGCATGGTTTCAGGTGAATATTTGGTGTTGAGGCCTTTGCTTGTGACTTAGAAACTACTACAAGCATAAAAATCATCAAATGATTAGAATGAAAATAAAACATAAAATCATAGGATATAACAAGTAGCATTAAGATGTGTGCATACTTGGCTCCTTCTCTTCCTCCTCTAGGATGATGATGGATGATGCAACTGGCAATGGATCACTAAACAAGGCACCTAGGTTGTCTAGATTAACATATGTAAACTATTTCGTCAAATGTTACTACAAGAGTACCTTCTCTACACCTTTGTTCCCCAGCTACTATGGTAGTAGTGCATCTTTATGCCTCCTTTTCTATAGCAACTACATGCCTTTACTCCTCCTTTATAGTGGTAGCATGGACTACCATATCCTAATTGTTATCTACAATTATAGGATATAAAAAAGGTTAGCACACGGAACAACAACATAGCCATAATATGTAAAACATAGGACAGCCAAAACATAGTTAATATATACTAGTGATTTCTTGATGTGACCTATTAACCCTTAGCTTGAGCTTATTTTGGAAGGGTTACTGTATTACTAGTGTTGATTCCTTTGTGGGCCATTTGAGCTTGGCCTTGATTTCCTTGTTAGCATTATTACACAACTCTTAATCCCTCCTCACATTAGCTAGAAACAGGAGAGGCTCCTCCCCCTTGGTATCAGGGGATGCACACTGCCTACCACCAAAATATTTAGTGATAATAAACAACAAGTCATCCCTGTCCTTTGATGGATTTTGGTCCTACATAGTTAAATAAATGTTCATTATCCAAGTCTTAGAGAGTTGGTTTGGGTCCTGGTTCATCCATCATCCATTCCTCATCACCATCACAAAGTCTATAAACCTATTAAAATAAATTGAAAAAAATTCATAATGCATGTGGGTTATTATAGAGGTATCTTTGCAAAGTTTGAGGATCTCCTTCAAAATCCTTGTAGCCAAGGAAGCAACCCAATTGAACTTAGTGCCCTTCATTAGGACCTTCTTAAAGGCCCATCCCTATGCAATACCGATCACCTTCTTTTGTGATAATAGTTTAGAAAAGGCATGGAATTAGAACAAAGGATACGATTCCTATACTTTGAAATTCATGAAGCCATCCAAGGTAAGCCTAGAGTGGTCCTTACTATCATCAAATCACTTCTGAACTTCCTCATGATGGCCAATCTCCTTGGTTGGTTTGGTGGCAAGCTTTATTCTATTATTGGGAACACCAAACAAGTTACAAAAGGTCTTATCACAAATAGTAATGGTAATCATCATGCCTCAAACTATAGTGCTAAAATATTTGTCTCTTGCATCAAAGGAGTTAATAACATTCAACATCACTATGGTAGGGATGGAGGAGATAGGTGCCATGAAAACATTAAGTAAGCTTGCATGTTCAATGTTTTCTTGGATGTACCTAGTTTCTTATCCCCTCAACCACTTTTGTGCTAGCCTCACCTCACCAAATTTCATGATGAGGGTATCCTTAGGACATCCTAAAATGAATAAGGTAACAGTGGAAGAAGTGGAAGGCCCTACAAGGAAACAATAGCCATTTAGGATTGGCATAGGCACATCTAGCAAGATCAAGATGTAACAAAAATCTAAAACCATAAGTTAAGACTATAGGAAACTTAATACCTAGGTATCCATGACAACATTATACATAACATAACAAACCATCATTATTCTTACCTTCCTTTTTCTTATTTGGTGAATCTTGTGTGGAGGTTTCAGATAACGGTCTTATCCCTAATGTACCTGGGGCCCACCCACTATGTGTATGCTATCTTGGTGACTACACACTTCTTGTAGATGGGATTAAAGTCATTGGTGTATTTATCATAGTCACTTCTTAATTGATCATACACAATGGTCTATATTTTTGGGCCTTTGGTAGATACACTTAATGTAGTTTAAGCCATTGCTAAGGTTTGATCATTCCAAATTAATCCTTGGTCATTAACTTGTACCTACAACACGTGCATAGAAATAGAGAAGTTAGAGAAATTTAAGTAAGCCAAAAACATCAAAACCTAATAATAACCATAATAACCTTAGTAGACAATACACTATGCTAGGGGGAACTTGGAACAATGTGTGGACTCTATGTGCCACCATTATAGTGTTATTAGCATTATACTGAAAATACTCTAGCATGCTCTAGATCTTAGATAGGTATTGAAACACCACAAAATTCGGAGCTTAGTACTTGTCCGATCCCAAACAGGACCCTGGAACTCACGAACAACGCCGGTTGCAGAATCACAACACTTAGTTTTTGCAAAGTATATGGTTCTAGCGTATACACTCCAGCGTATACGCTAAGATCACACACAGCGTATACGCCCAGCATACAGCGTATACGCCCAGCATTCCAGCGTATACGTCCAACTCTCCGGCGTACATGCCCAGGCACTGCAGACGCACACGTTCGACGACAAGATCTCCAATGACAGCATGAAGATAACACCGAAGAGTAAGGATTGAAGCAAGTGGCATCCTTCGGCGTATGCACCCGGTGTGTACACCCAACATCCATCAGCGTATATGCCCGGCGTGTACGCCCAGCGTATACGCCTAGCGCTCAGCACCTCCACCCAGTTCACGCCCAGCATTTTCAGCGTATACGCTGACCTGATGCAGCGTATACGACCAGCGTATACACCCAGAAGTTGTAACATTTTGTATATTTGTAAAGTGTATCCACCCGGTCAACGCGCCACGTGTCTCCCATCCCGAGTCTAGCGTAACAACCTGTATAAAACCCCGATTTTTCCACTTCATCTAGACGGTTGGCAAAATCCCGGAGCATACCAGAGAACATTTACGCTACGCAAAAAAGTAGAAAACCTACTTATGCTGGGAAGCCCTACACGCTGCGGATCTAGTCTCTTACGCTCCGCTCACCCTGCAAACCGGCCGAGTCACCTCTGTGTACACCGGGGCTTTCGTCCGCCTTGTGTTCCCACAACTGCGTTAGACCGGTGCACTATACTCTGAATCTGTAATTCCATCGTTTCATTTGTTGCAAGTTCTTTTACAGTTTTACATCAATTTGGCCCACACCTCGCTCACGCTTCATTTGCATCCGTTTACGTTTTACGCTGTTTTCACTGTTTACGCTTGCACGCCGTTTACGCATAACCTAGTGTATAGCATTTTGCGTACGCGCGGGAAAATCCTTGTCTAATCCACATGCGGACCACCCAAGGTACTCTACCTTCATTGCATTCCAGCTTGCCGTTAGGCGAAGGCAGGGTCTTCTGTACCCGTCCCACGATCCTAGGGCCTCTATTTTCCCTTCCAGCTGGAGATCGACGATTTTAGGCGGTACAGAAATTGGCGCTAGAAGGAGGGCCTCCTTGAAACTTACCCGCAACTCCCAGCGTATACACTATTAAGTGTCTACACCGCTAACAGTACATTGCCCCAACTTCCCCAGCATTTACGCTATCTGGTTCTAAACCTACTTCCTAACTGTCCAGCGTATACGCTGCACAGCGTCTACGTTCTTAAAAAAACCTGCTCCATCTTTGCTTTACGTTCACCTATTTCATGCTCTACTGTTCACGCTGCAACCTATTTAACGCCTATCTTTACACCTGAGTTGGCCCTTACGCTGAGCCCACTTCATACTGTGAACTGTTTACGCTGTGAATTTCATGCTGCAAATTGTGTGAATTTTACGGTGCAAGTTGTTTACGCTGCAACCCATTGTACTCGCCTGCTTTGCGCTTTTTTGTTTTACGCTCTAGCCTGTTTTACGCTGAGCTTGTGTTTACGCTGAGTTTGTCAGGTTCGTCTGTTCTACACTAAACACCAGTTTTAGGCTAAGTGGTCCTATACGCTGCAACTCATCTTACATTCTTGTGTTACGCTGACCACCTCTTTTACGCCGTATGCTGCTCCCTGTATTACGCTCTCATTTTACGCTGTCCCACTTTACGCTGACTCATCCTGTGCCTTAGAAGCTTTCCAGCATCTACGTTGCTCATATACGCTATATACGCTGCACACGCTATATACGTTGTATACGCTGCACATGCTGCACACGCTATATACGTTGACACGCTGTATACGCTGACACGCTGTATACGCTGACACGCTGTATACGCTGTCCTTTGAAGCGTATACACTGCACGCCACATTATAGAACAAACTCAACCTTTCCAGACTTACTCCCAGTTGTGATATAACATCATGAACCCTTCAAACAATAGCGCTCTCACCGCCCAGACCACCGCCACAGACACCATAGCTGTCCAACAGCCCGTCGCACAACACCCAGGAATGCAACCCACAGTGGATCCCTACCGATCCTTAAGGCTGCAAGGGAGGGACCCAGCCTTTAACATCATTACCTAGGACCAATATAACTTTATTTGTATTAAGATACAAGTGGGCCTGGCTGTTGATCAAGCTGAAATGGAGGTGAAGAGGCAGTTTGAGTTGTATTACAGGGGGGGACGAGAGGTCATCCCTTCCCCGTACGACGTAATTCCCATTCCTGAACACTATTCAGAACTCATCACGTAACTCCTCCTTCAATGGAACAATTCGTTGGACCAGCCTGCACTCGAGCCCCAACCTGAGGATGAGGATGGGTTTGCCGCTCAATCCGAGCAAGGAGAATCGTACCATACCTTAAGCCCTCAAGCATAGGTCAACCCCATCTTCCATCCTGGCATAGGGGAACTCATGCCCTAGCAACACATTAGATTCATCTAGGCTCAACAGCCACCATCGGAAAGAGCAGCATTAGTCCATGTCCCCCTTCCGAGTGGTCCCCAACCCAACACCTTCCCACTTGCGGTTACCCCTACTGTCGCTGCGGGCCCATCCTCACAAGTTCCGCCACCTTTTGATAACCTGGGAGAAACACTTCCACCAAGGGTGATAGGGATGCCACACGTGATTCCGGCATCCACATCTTCCCACTTCATACCACATGTCCAAGCACATACAGTTCCCCAAACAGCCGTGACCCAACAGGGAGTCCCCGCCCATAACATGGCAGGGCAATGGCCAGCAAGGGGAGTGCCGTCGCACCAAGTTCCCCATCTCCATACACCACCCCACGCAGTTCCACCAATCAATGTTCCCCAAGCACAACCCCAGCTGCAGCAACACCAACAACAATCCTTTCCCTATCACGTGCGACCTGTAGCGCTGCCCGCTGCAACCTTTCCACAAGCACCCGTGCAGTTGCCAACCCTTCAGCCTAACATGCAACAATATAGCTTTTACAGTATACCGCAACCCCAAGCTACCACGTCACTGAGCGCCCAAGACTAGGCGGACGCCAAAAGGATAATGCAAGAGCTTACTGAAGAGGTGAAATGCCTCAAAACGGCCACTGAGGGAGAGTTAAAGGTAGTGGATTTCTACAACGATGACCCTATCAGCTCNATACAATGGGGAGACCAGTCCCAACATGCACCTTATAACATTCCGGCAAGAATGTGTGCTGCTCCAGGCTTGGCCCCACTCTATCCTCTGAGTATTTCCCATGTCTCTCGTAGGGAGAGCACTCGACTGGTATCGGGCCCTGCCTAGGAACTCTATTTTCTCTTTGGACGATCTTTTACGCCAGTTCGTGAATTGGTTCAAGTACAACTTAAAACCTGAAGCCACGCTGGACAACCTCATGCAGATCAAGCAAGCACTGCTTGAGCTTGCGCAGAAGTTTATTCAGAGATGGAGTGTGGCTGTCAACGAGCTGTACGAACCAATCTCTCCAACCTATTTGCTTACAATTCTAAAGGGGGTTGTTAACAATTTCTTTAAGTCTAAACTTTATTACCTCAATGCACGTGATGTGAATCAGGCATTTTCATAGATCAGAAACATAGAGGAAGTGGCTCAAAATAGCCATGACCCGGCATACTTGGCCTTCAAAAAGCAACATACTAAAAAGGACAAAGAGAAGGCCAAGACAACTATAGCGGCAATAGCAGGAACCCAGCAAATGACCACCACACATCAATAATGACCGCCCGCAACCACCACTAACTACTATCAGCCCACTCCCACAACAACCCCAGAATCATCATCACAAAACCCGACGAACCGTGTGCGTAATTTCGAGAGGAAGGAACCCTCTCAGTACACGCCTTTGCCGATGAAACCGTCCCAGCTCTTTGACCAACTCTTAAAGGCTGGGTTGATGCAACATAAGAAATTATCGCCTGCGGCCATCCAAAGGCACGAACGATTCTGCCAACTCATATAGANACGGCCATCCAAAGGCACGAATGATTCTGCCAACTCATATAGAACCCGAGCCTAGCAATGCCGGATGAGCCACCCGTACTCAAAGGATTTAGGATGGATCACTTCTACGACTATCATCAATGCAATGGGCACGGAACGGATTACTACTTCACTCTGAAACAGGATATCCAGCAGATGATCGATGATGGCAAAATCAATTTTGACGGGGCTAACCCCATCCAACCACAAAATTAAACCATGGGGGTGTACAAAGATCCCCTTAATACTAAAGAGACAGTGTACGTAATTGATGCAATGTACTGTGATGATGATTCCGACACATCCCGCATCAACACCATCTACCCCGAAAATAAGTAGGAAATACTTGGCAAGCCGTTCATGGTTTAGATTCCTCCTGCTACGTCTGCACCTGCGTCTCAATCGTCCCACGCCACGCAGTGGCCATACATAGTCCGAGTGCCCCTGACCGTGCCCTCCCCCAACATCCCGACTCGCCAAAAATCATACGTGGTGCACATCCCTCCGGTCGATCCCACGGATACACCAACCCCTCATGCTTGGCCTACCCCTTTCGTAGTCCGAGTACCACCTGCAGTTGCAACGATAGAGGTCCAACCTCCACCAAGGCCAACTCCATACATCATCACGATCCCTGGATAGACTCCTGCCCAGTCATATCCGACCATCCACCCGCGACCCCGTCCAGCTCCATACATTGTAAAGGTCCTAGGACAATCTCAGGCTACGAGGACAACTCCACCTCCGCATAACACACGAGAACGCCTAGTAGACAGACTTACACGTGAGCGCATGGAGAAGGAACGCCAACGGCTAGCCATGGATCCACCCAAACCAACTCCACTTAACTCCATACCCATGTCATCATCCAATGATCGACCAAACATGCAAAGCAACGGTGAATCATCTGAAACACAAGAACCGCATAAAATGGTAGGTCCTAACACTAAGGAAAAATCACCAAAACGTAAAATAAAACTATTGGGTCGAATGGACCCAGTCACTGCTAATAAAAACGTCCCTGACAGTAGAGATTTTGCAATGGCCCTGACACAAGTTACTCAAGCCCTAAAACAGAAAAACACCTCATTAAGCTTGTATGACTTGGTATTAACATCCCAGACTCATCGGGAAGCTCTAGTACGCATGCTCATGTCAATCCCAATTAGTGAGAACTTGCCTCCGAGCGAACCGGCCATCCATGTCATGATGTATCCATCTCACGGTGCCGTTCCTAAGCCCTTGAGCTTCCATGATAAGAACATCAAAGTAAACATGAAGACAGGCAAGGCAACAACAATCCCTATGTTCATAACTATACATGTAAACCAATTCAAAATACATAGGGTACATGTAGATGATGGGGCAGCTACCAACGTTGTACCATATCCTATCATTGAACAACTGGGGCTCACCGACCTAATCAAACCTACGACAACCACATTCTTAAAGTCCTTCAGTGGGTCGTGCGTATTAGCCAAAGGCACGATAACCCTAGACTTCGTAGCGGGAGACCAGTTCCCCACATCCGCTGACTTCCTTGTCGTCGATGAAATGCCAGGATTCAACCTAATATTAGGAAGACCCTGGCTAGCCCAACTGAGAGCTGTGTCCTCCCCTATACATCAGGAGATTCACCTACCCTACGAGGGTGGTGAAATCGTCATACATGGGGAAGCACCCTCTCCCCTCATTTCATCACACACAGACAAAGACCGAGGCTCCGAGGTTGAACTCGAAAAGCCTGGCCAAAAGGACTCAAACAAAACGCAACTGGTGGGCAGTGAACCTTCGAATATGGGACAGGAGCCTGAAACCGAAATACCTGCATTTAACGCTATACACATGTCACCTCATGAGAAAAATAACACAGAAACAACAACTGACACCGAAGCACCTAAAAATAGCGATACCGAAGACATTTTAACAGACGTCTCCTGGAATGAATTTCCCTTCAACGTGATCAGCGAAGGAGACGGAGAATAAAAAATTATACCTGTCGATACACTCCCTGATAAAAAAATGAAGAAAATCAAGAAACAACTAAAATGAAAAGCTACAACATCCGGGACGATGCTAAACTACGAACAGTCTGAAAGGACGTTAAACTATAACTCGTCCGAAATGATGCTAAACTATGATAAAACCCAAAAAAAAACACAAAGAAATAATAATAAAGAGCAAAAAAAATAAACATTTTACAACACCTTGTCCTGAAAGATGTTAAACTATCATGTCCATGATGACATAAAACTAGCCACGATCAGAAATGGTCAGTCAATTACATGACATATTACTCGGCCGCGCTGGGGCCCAAAATGGCCTTAAACGAGTACAAATCTTGTTCTCCTACTTACATATCGTTTATCATTACTTCTGTGCATTGCATTTAAATGAAAAATCAAACCAAAAATACTTTAGTGTCATGTCATGTGTGCAAACAAATTAGAAACAAAACAAAACAATATTTTATTCATGCCACATTTTACAATCGTTCCTGTTGTGTTCAACATTTTTCAATTACAATTCCTGTGTCAAATAGAAAAAACCACAAAAACTACAAAAACACTAAGCGTCCGTGATAGGAGGATCATCTCCTTCAAAACCACCTGTGTCAAGGGCCCTTGCTCCACTGGGGCCATCCTCGTGAGTATCATCGCCACCCTCATGCTAAGAACACCAAAAACAAACAACCAACACGAAATAAGCAGATGCTAGACATTTTAAACACTATCCAATAAATTAACTTCATAAAGACAAAACGTTACCATAGGGGATCCCCCTAAGCCAAAATCCAGCCGACGAAGGATTTCCTCCTTTGGAACGCTGGTCCAATCTGTTCCATCCAGGCCTAAGTCAACATTTGCCAAAGCCTTGCCTTTGTCGACCGCTGACCAGGTAGGGAGCATCAGACGAAATTCACCTACCGACACCTCCCCAGAAGCAGTTGTGATGACCCTCTTAGGCGATTCCATCTCCACAGTTGTGTTTTGGGCAAAGGTATCGAAGGCGGAACGCAAACCCAAACCCTCCACAAACATCTCAAGTTGCCGCTTTTCGATAGATACCTCTTTCAGCGACTTCTTGTACTGATGTTTATGGTTCTTCTCATCCTGACCCCACTTGCGAACCTTGGAGGCGAAAGCCTTCCAATCTTGATACTTAAGGTTCAGGAGATCAATTTGAGCTTTGCATTCCGCTATTCTCCGAGTCAGTGACGCATGACGATTCAGAAGGTTCCAACACCTGGTGTACGTAATCTCCAAGGTTCGCCAAGAACGATCTCCACTTAGTCTAGCGGTGGCAAACTCGTATCTAGCCTTTAAATCGTCACGCTCCTCTGTTACGGTAGAGACTTCCTTTTCCTTTGCCTGTACTTGTAGCCACAACTATTCAACAGAACGCCTACAAGTCCACAACGACTTGGCATTGTGTGCAAGGCTTTCTGCAACCCCTTCATAAACAGGCCTTGGCACCTGCTCTACTTCTGGGGAGAGTGTAGTTAGGCTTTCCATGCTAATGCTCTCAGAGGAATCCCATCTTAGTTTAGCGCCTACCCATGCAGAGAGCACGAACATTAAAATAGTACATGTAAGACACGAAGCTCCTAATCTTTGAATAATTCATACTTATGTCAAGATGGACTTCCTGGAGATGTTCAACAACTTGTTCCGCGATACCATCCACAAAATCTGACTTACTCAGCATCTCTGACCAAAAAAGCGGCTGACGGGTATGGGAAGAACTAACCTCAGCGGTCCCCTCAGGGGGAACCATCTTCATGGGAACGTCCAACCGTACCGTCCTGGTATCGCTGCCTTCATCTAAGCCAAAAACACAAAAATAAATAAAGGAAATAGAAAAAGTAGGAGCGACAATTAATATAATAAAAACCATCTAGAAGAGAAGACATACCTTGATCCTTGTCACCTTCTAGGGGATTGCCCAAATCCAATTCACCCTTGAGGAAGCTACTGAACATTTGGTTAATAGCGTCCTGGTCGTCTAGGGGTGCAGTTTCGGTAGTCTTCTCCGTTAATGGCTCAGTTCCCCCACCTTGGCTCTTTTCCGGGCTTTCCTCCCCATGGTTTTTCATGGTACGTGTTTCCTCCTCCTCTCTGATGGTCTCCAAGGCCTGTTTCCTCACTGCCCCAAACCGGAAACAATAACGACACATAAGCAATTGAAGTAAGAGCTATAAATGAACGAAAATGATGCAATAACAAGTGGATGAGCTTTGCTTACCAGGTATCTTGAAGCGTATCTGCTTCACGTGTGGCTGGTTTATCTCAGCGACTTCCTCCGTGGTGCGTTCAGGTCTTTTCAACTTTGACTTGGCTTTGCCAATGGTTTCTTTAATAACCCGCTCAGCCCGCCTGGCGGTTAAAGGTACATCAACTGGCTCCACCCCCAGACTGTCCTATGTGTGGATGGAACCGCTAGATGATCCTCCTATGGTAACAGATACAGACTCGTCGATACCTTCTGGGGCATCCTGCAACTTGGTGGTTGCGTACAAGTGTTTGACCCACAGGCAGGATAGTTGACCCCGATCCCATAGGACAAACTTGTTGTCTGCACGCACCACAAGAAACTCGGCAAAACAGCGAAGATAGCAGGCGAAGAAGGCGAAAGTGAAATGTGATTGTGCTTCGATGTTTGAATGCAACCGCACTATCTCGTTATGCATGTCTTCCAACAAGAACTGAGCCCAATTATACCGCATGTCAGTTTCTAAGATAGCCCGCATGATGCGTACCGCCTCCACCCCAAAACACTGCACCTGAGAAAGGGTTTTGGGAAACACCCATGCTCGAAATAGGGGATACAGTTCATTCACCTCAACAACCTTTGCCTTCCCTTGCATTGGGAACCCCTTGGTGCTTTTCTTCACACCAAGCCAGGACTCCAGTTCATGGATCGTTTGGAGCTCTTTGTGAGACCTGTCCAACACTATGGGTAGGCCATCTGCTGGAATGCCAAATAAGTTAGAAAAGAATACAGGTGACAAATGAAACACCACCTTGACACCCTTAATCCAAGTGCTGTACTAAGAGACAGACTCATTGAAAGAGTCCACGATCCCTATCATCTCCCCAATTGAGACATTAGGGTTTGGCGTCATGAAAAGTTCTAGGAGACCTGCATCATCCAAGCAATGGGTGAGGGTGGGCGGAGCATGCTTACGCATCCACTTCTGCACTTTTGCTACCTCCCCAAACTTCATTGACAAAGTTGTCTCAGTCCGGGCTGTTTTCACGGGATCCCCACTAGAAGGTACATCAACTGTTAAAGCAAGTTAAAACGACCACATCAACCTCCTGACCCCAAAGCAGTTGAACAAATCCATTAATGCATTTAATACATGATATTACTCACTGTCAATGGTAGATCTGGAAGTGCTGCCAAAGCTATCTGGAAAGACTGGCCCCTGATCTGTCCAGTCTTCATGGAGCCACCCACAAGCCTTACACATCGCAAAGGCCCTGGAAAACTGATTGTGGAAACGAACCATTGAACCCTTCATTTGAGCCAGTATGGCCACGTGAAGAGTGGGGCCCACCATAAAGGCCTCTAGAGCAACGCAAGCAAGGGCTATCCCTTCATCCTCAATCAGAGTCCCATCTGGGTTGGTCTTTGGCCTACAACTAAACGCATGTTAAAACAAAAACTAACATCAAACGATGATCGATGAAGTAAGAAAGTCAAATGGTTTTATGTGGTTATCCTGTACACTGTGCCAGGAGGATTCTGGAACAGGGTGTGTGCATGGGCAATTATGAATAATGTATTGTTGATGTAATCTAACCCCAGTGGCAGCAATGCCCACAAACGCGTTAACGGGTGGGTTGACTTGGGCCCGTGGGTGGGTAGTGCCATCCTCATCAACAAACGGCCCCTCATCAATGTCTTCCATAAAGACCATGACACCTTCGACAGCCCTGGATAGTATTGCATCAACCACACTCCGTGCGGTCACCTCATCAAAAAATGACCACATAGCTACTTCAAAATTGGTTAACAGGAAAGCCAAAAATTCGTCGGCATCTTCCCTGAACCACACCCCCTTGCTATCCACGAATAGATTCGAGGGTGCATCACCATCCTCAACACGGCCAGCCCATGTCAGAACCCCCATGAGTTCAACCATGATAAGAAAGCATTTGCTGTCCCTGCAACCAATCGCAATGTCACAAAACGAAAGTTTACATCTTAAATCGGCAGAGAAAACCAAAAATTTAACTATTTACGCCCAGCGTATACGCTGAATATAGAGCGTATACAACGCGAAAAACACAACTTACGCCCAGTGTATACACCTGTGATTCACGCTTAGCGTATACACTGAACTCAGCGTATACGCCAAACAGGGCACTTGCACGATTCAAGTGTGGCGTATACGCTGAACATAGAGCGTATACGTCGGGCGAACTTACACAGCGTCTACGCTGAAACCCAAATACCTCATGCACAGCATATACGCTGAAGAAACCCTCAGCGTATACACCCGAACCCACAGCCTGTCGAGAGAACTAGTACAACGTATACGCTGGGGAAACCCTTAGCGTACACGCCGTTGCGAAACACAATTTACGCTGGTACAAGTACGCCTATAAGCTTCACAGTTACGCTAAATAACAAAAGGACGCTAATAAAATGGATGACAGTCTACGCTGCACAATTACGCCGGCGTATACGCTGAGAAAACCCTCAGCGTATACGCTCAATTTCGAGTTCGGCATGAACAGTTTATGCTAGAAAGAACGGTATTCCGAAAACAACTGTACGCGTATGGCGTATACGTCGAACAAACCCTCAGCGTATACGCCTTCACAAGAAGCAAGACTTACGTCGAGGACAAACACGCTGACAAACCTCTACGCGAAAACAATGCGAAACAAATGTTTACGCCAGGACTGAACACTGTCTACGCTGTACCGATTACGCTACGCTAAACGCCCTCGTAAACCCTTCACGCTCGGCGTATACGCCGGGCTCATCTACGCTAGAAAGCACAAACAAAAACAAAAGCAAGGACCAAGGCTTACCTCTGGGATGTCACGAACCACGTCGGCATCTTCGGCCTAGGCAGGCCCTGCAGCATGGCCTCCGTCTCCTCGGCGAAAGTTAGATTAGGACCCTTCCGCCCCTGGCCCTCCACTTCCTTGCCCTTGCCCATTTTAGAGCATCTACGCTAGTGATCCGCGTTCACACTAACTGTACGTTGGCATTAAAGAAGCCTTGGCATCTATGCTGGGTTCAACCTTCGGTGTCTACGCTCAGGTTCCAGGGTTATGCTTACGCTAGGGTATGGTGGTTTACGCTTACGCTTTGGCAATTGCATGCTTACGCTTACGCTCGCTCGGGTTATGCTCTACATTGTCTCTTTCAAAATAGAAAACAAATGGACCCCCCTTCGCTTTATATAGCGCCCGATGATGCTACCACTGCTTACGCCGTTGTCGCCTCGTTTTCACCTTTTTTTCCTTTTTTGCCTATTTCTCACCAAAATCTATCCAAAAAGATAAAATTTAATGAAAAATTCATTAAAAAACAAGGATTATTACACCCTGGTTCCTCCGCGGACCTAGTTTTACACTAGTTTAAACAGCCATCGGCCCGGTACGGCCTTAAACTGCCATTTCCTCACCCAACATTGGCCCGGTATGGCCTTAAACTGCCGCTCACTGCCTGGTAAGGCATAAAACTGCCATACATCCAGGTGTGATGATAATCCACCGTTATACACGTACACATAGTCTAAAATCGTCAAAAGACACAGAACAATCCCTTTGCTCATGTAACTCTCGGTTTATTAGCAGGGATGAGCTCAATGGACTGCCAACGCTTAACCACACTATTGATCATTGACGGACCACACGGCACCATTACACGGGACTTTGACATAAACTTCATCAATTCAATTCCACTAATGGATGATGCGGTCATAGCCTCGACACAGCAAACAACAGATGACTACGGAGGCATGACGAAATTTCTTGACATAGAGGCCGAAAACATCACTGAAGATCTGTTAGTTGAAACACCCATCACCATGCCCGATGGGGAAATTAAAATATTAAAAGTAAGTACACTACTACAACTGCACTAAGCCCAAGACATTCAGCACGTACTTAGGGAAAACATGAAAGCATTCGCTTGGTCTTATATGGACATGCCTGGGCTAGATCCTAGAATTGTCCAACACAACATTATTTTGGACCCCAAACTGAGATCGATAAAACAAAAAGCAGGAAAAGTTAGACCTGAGGTGGCATTGGCAGTCTGCAATGAGATCACTAAGCTTTATCAAGCTGGTTTCATTCAGGCTATTGATTACACCGAATGGGTATCCAACATGGTCATTGTCCCAAAGAAAAATGGAAACATTCGCTTATGCATCGACTTCCGAGATCTAAACTTAGCAACCATAAAAGACGACTTTCCCTTGCCTAGCATCGATCAACTCGTTGACTCAACTACTGGACATGCCTTACTATCTTTTATGGATGGTTTTTCAGGATATAACCAGATACGCATCAACCGTGAACATCAGCTTCAAACAACCTTCATGACCCCATGGGGAACTTTTTGTTACACAATGATGCCCTTTGGTCTCAAGAACGCTGGGGCCACTTATCAAAGAGCCATGATGTTTATCTTTAGTGATTATATGTTATGATCGCTCAATGACTATCTAGATGACATCATGGTTAAGTCACAAACAACCGAGCAACATGCACAAGACCTCGACCTAGTCTTAAAACATTGTCTAAAATAAGAGCTAAGGCTTAACCCCAAAAAATGTGTCTTCAGTGTCAAAACAGGAAAGATGCTCGGATTCATAGCCTCTGAAGCAAGGATACGAGTGGACCCCGATAAGGTCAAGGCCATTACCAACCTAAAACCACCCAGTAACCTTACCGAACTTCGAGGTCTATAAGGTATATTGCAGTTCATCAGGCGTTTCGTAGAAAACTTAACAGATAAACTGAAACCTATGAACCACCTGTTGCATAAAAACATCCATTTCGAATGGACCCCGTAGTGCCAGGAAGCCTTCAAAAATATCAAAATAGCACTTGCCCGACTGCCTACGGTTTACCCGCCCCAACATAACAAACCATTTAACATCTAGCTTGCCACTTCAGAATTGTCCATCGCGTCTATACTCTGCCAGAAACGAGATGACGGAACTGAAGTCCCTGTATACTACTTGAGCCATGCATTAGTTGCCCATGAAAAGAAGTACAACGACGTGGAGACGTCATGCTTAGCTTTGGTCTTTTCTCTAAGAAAATGGCGACACTACCTCTTCCGCAATCAAGTTTACGTAATCTGTAAGGACAATGTACTGAGAGCCATAACAGGAAACATATACGAAACGAGCCGAATAGCCCGATGGAAAGCCATGATCACTGAGTTTGACCTGTACTATGTAACACAATCATCAGTTAAAGGTCAAGCCATAGCAAATCAAATGGCTGCATCACCAATGCATGACCAAGCAACCATAGAGCCTGAATTCCCGGATGAAAGTATAAGTACAATAGACACAGTGCTTGATGACTACAATGCCATTTTAAACTTCGATGGAGCATCCACCTCTCAAGGAGGAAGTGCAGCCATTGTCATCACTTATCCCTCCGGGGAGATCTGACCCTTTTCCTACCGCTTCAATTTTCACTGTACTAACAACATAGCAGAGTACGAAGGTCTTCTTAGAGGTCTTGCGACAACACTAGCTTTAGATATCACACGGCTCATAGTCAGAGGGGATTCACAATTGGTTGTAAACCAAGTTATAGATATTTACATATGCAAAGCCCAACATTTACAACCATACTGTGACTTGGCAAAACATTTAATAAAACGATTCGAAAACATTGATGTGCAACACGTCTCTCGAAATGATAACACCATCGCAGACGCGTTAGCCACACTAGCGTTAAATATAGCGCTCGACATGTTCCATGCCTTGCCAAGCTCGGTAATCAGGTGCGATGAACCAATAACCTCCGAAACATTGCCGATCGCATCTGTTAGTACAACACACGCGATAGAATGGTATGATGACATAAAAGAATACCTTCTATGCGGCGAAGCACCACGCCATCTAACAAATGCACAAAAGGACGCCGTACGAAAACTTTCTAAGCAATATACCCTGGTAGGGGACACACTATGTCGTAGATCCTACTGTACCGCTTGAAATCGTCGGTCCCCGACTGGAAGGAAAAATAAAGACCGCGGGATCACAGGACGAGTACAGATGATCCTACCTTCGCCTGAGGGCAAGCTGAAATGCACGAAGGTAGGGTACCTTGGGTGGTCCGCATGCGGATCAGACAAGGATTTCCCCGAGCGCCACCGAAGTGTTATACGCTGGGTTATGCGTAAACTGGGTAACGGGCGTAAAACGGAGCGAACAGTGTAAACATGGCGTAAACAAAATGTAAACGACGTAACAGATTGAACAGCGTGGGTAGCGTAAAGCGTAAACAAAATGTAAATGGTGTAACAGCGTAAGTAAGGCGTATACAGCGTAAACAATGTAAATAGGGCGTAGACAGCGTAAAGCGTAAACAAGGCGTGTACAGCATAAATAGTGTAAACAGGGCATAGACAGCGTAAACAGAGCGTGAATGTAAACTCGTAAGTAGAAGCAGCATGAACACAGCGTAAACTGTAAACTATAAACTGTATTATGGAGTGGAAATGTAGTGCATCGATCTAACGCAGTTGTGGCTTAACACAAGGCAGACATAAAGCCCTGGTGGGTGTAGGGAAGCGGCTGGTTTGCACGGTAGGCGGAGCGTAGAGACTGTGCTCGGCGTACAGGACTTCCAACGTAGAGGGTTTCAGGCTCTGGTTTGCAGCATAATTGCTCTGGGTCTACTCTGGTAAATTTTTGCCGACCATGAAAACACAGAAAACTGGGCTTTTTATAGGTGGGGTTTTACTGGGAAAATTGGGTTGGGAGACACGTGGCGTGTCGACCGGGTGCGTACAATTTAGAAATATGGTATACGCTAGGCATATACGCTACATCAAGCCAGTGTATATGCTGGGCGTATACGCTGGACTTGCTGGGCGTGTGGACTTTGGTGGACGCTGGGCGTATACGCTGATGGATGCTAGCGTATACGCTGATGGATGTTGGCCGCTGACTTGCTTTAATTCTTTCTCTTGTTGCACCTGCTGAGTGTACATGTGTAGGCGTGTATGTTGGGCGTCGGGCGTAGACGCTGGGCCTAGACGCCGGGCGTATACGCTGGGCGTAGACGTTGGTGCAACAATTGGTAAAAACCAAGTGTTTCGATTCTCAAAATTATCATGTGTGACTCCAAATGTAGCCAAGGTCGTCTGAGGATGACGAGGACCTGTTTCTTGTTGGACAAGTGCCAAACTCAAAATTTTTGTGGTGTTTCATTGGCCCCTCTTTGTTGACGCTTGGAGGAATCGACCCGAGAAGCGTCGACAAAGAAGCGCAAAACACCACAAGCAACTTGATAAAGGCTTTGTCCTTTGCCACTTGACTAGACGTCATCGTACCGTGTTTAGTAGTGTATGGGATTGAACAAGGTGAGATTAGTAGCTGGTATGAGAGAAGGGATTGTGGGGATTGGTGACTACCCAAGGGATCATGCTGGGGAAATGGGATGCTCAGATGTGCGGCAGGTCGGTCCTTGTCGATAGCCATTTTTTTGGCTGACTCGGAACTCAAGCCTACGATGCGCGTCCTTTGGCAGAACAGTGCTCTCAGTTAGTGTTCAAGAGAGGTTGTTGTCAATGCCAAAGCCACGGGGTGATGGTTTTTCATTCTTTGGAGGAACAACACCCTTCTTTGGGGAAACTGTAGGCAAAGTGACAAAGCCATGCAACAGGATATTTCTTGATTTCTTTTGACATGAGTACCTATTTTCAAGACCGATACCTTCCCGCCTGGGGCTTGTATGGGAAGTGCCAAGGGTCCTGATATTTTTTTTTTAAAACTATTCTCGTACTCATGTGCGAATACTATGTTTTGTGTGTGGCGACTGCTGTAATGTTTTACAGTGTGCAATAGTTTGGTGAACAGACGGTGAATTTTTGGGGAATGGGAATGTATGGGTTAACAATTCGATTCAGTCTTGCCAGGTGAATTAATGGACATTGCTTCATCTTGCTGCCTATGATGAAGTGCACTCTCGTACGAGCACCTCTGAGCGTCATCTTGCAAACATAACTCCTAGGAGACAAGAAAACCATGAGTGAATAAATGAGCTTGGACTTAAACAGCTATAGGTGAACAAAGATATTAGGGGTGATTCTGAGCACTGAGTGCGGATGTTGACGATGTTGATGAGATTGTGTGCCGATGAGGGATGCAATGAGGCTGATGAATGGATACGGCTGCGGAGTGAAGAGTCGGAGATGAACGTGCCAGTTTACAGTCTTAACGGGCTATCAAGGGTTAGTTTTGTGTCGTAACCCATTGGACATTGCTCGTTTAGCATCGTGGCAGACGGTACGTTGCCAGTTTCGAGTCTTAGCGGACCATGCAGAGGCAAGCTAGTTTATAGTCTTAGCGGACTCTGACGGTTGTGACGGTGACATTTTACTATCATGCCAGAAGGATGCTAGTTTATCGTCATTGCAGACACTTTGTGATATCAGTTTATAGTCATAATCCAGGACTTGCTGTGGTATCAGTTTATAGTCATGATTCCATGACTATCTATGGTATCAGTTTATAGTCATGATTCCATGACTAATACGTACCTGAGCTTGAATTTATGTATAGAACAGTTTCAGGAACAAGTGATTGGTCGGATTTGCAAATTCTTTTCTGTCCATGTTTGCTAGCTTGAATGCTCCGTTGTCGAATGCTTTGGTGACCAGGTAAGGTCCTTCCCAATTGACTGAGAACTTATCTGGGTGTTCTCGAACAGCCTTAAGCATGAGGTCTCCTTCTTTGATGGGGCACTTTTGAACGTCATGTTGATGTCGTTGCCATTGTTGTTTTTGGTACCATTCGATCTGATCAAGTGCGCGTATGCGCTCCTCCTCCACCAAGTCCAGGTCAATGATGCGTAGATCATTGTTTTGCCCATCGTCGAGAAGTCTGAAAAGCGTGATCCTTAGAGATGGTACCTGTAATTCCAAAGGTAAAACAGCTTCTGAACCGTAAACAAGACTGTATGGAGTTTTACCTGTCGAAGTCTGATGTGTAGTACGGTATGCCCACAATGCATACACCAGTTGTTTGTGCCATCTTCGTTTACTTTGACCAAGCATCTTTTTGAGTATTGTAATGATTGTCTTATTTGTCGCTTCCACCTGCCCATTGCTCTGAGGATAGTAAGGGGATGAAAACGAATGTTTGGTCCCTAGACTATCACAAAACGTTTTGGTCTCGGCACTGCTAAATTGTGGTCCATTGTCAGTGATGATCGTCATGGGAATGCCAAAACGGGTCACAATGTTTTCGAGGATGAAGTTGCACACGTGTTTAGAAGTAGTTTTTTGAAGGGGCGCAGCTTCTACCCATTTCGTGAAATATTCGGTTGCTGTTATGATAAAACCATGCCCGGCAGAAGATGTGGGTGTTATCGGGCCTATAAGGTCCAATCCCCACTTCTGGAAGGGCCATGTGATCTGTGTTGTGTGCAACTCATTTGGTGGGATATGGATTAGATTACTGTGTTTTTGACAAGTACTACATGTTCTGACCTTGGACAGACAATCGTACTCCATGTGTGGCCAATAGTAGCCTAAGCGTCTTATTTTGGTTGCCATTGCCTTCGGTGCAATGTGTCCCCCGCATATTCCGTCGTGTACTTGTTCAACAATTGTTTGGGCTTCGGTACTATTGACGCATGTCAGCAGTATGCCTTCGTAGGATCGACGACACAATGTGTCTCCTATTAGTGTGTATTGTCTAGAACGTTTGCGTACTGCGTCCTTTTGTGCGTTTGTTAAATGTTGTGGCGTTTCGCCGCGCAGAAGGTATTCCTTTACGTCATCGTACCATTCATTAGCGTGTGTTGTACTGACAGATGCAATTGGCAGCATGTCGAGAGTATTGGTTATGGGCTCGGCACAACTGGTTACGGAGCTTGGTAATGCGTGAAACATGTCAGGGGATATGTTTAAGGCCAAGGTTGCTAATGCGTCTGCAATGGTATTGTCATTCCTGGAGACGTGTTGGACATCGACGCTTTCGAATCGTTTAAGTAGGTGTTTAGCCAAATCACAGTATGGTTGTAAGTGTTGCGCTTTACATGTATAGACATCTGTGACTTGGTTTATGACTAGTTGTGAGTCCCCTTTGACTACAAGCCGTGTAATGTCCGAAGCTAGTGTGGCCACGAGACCTCTAAGGAGGCCTTCATACTCTGCTATGTTATTAGTACAATGAAAATTGAAGCGATAAGCAAAAGGTCTAATTTCTCCATAGGGGTATGTGATTACAGCGGCAACACTTCCTCCTCAAGAGGTGGATGCTCCATCGAAGTTTAGAATGGCATCGTAGTTATCTGGCACCGTATCTATTGCATTTACATTTTTGTTTGGGAATTCGTGTTCTATTGTACCTAGATCTTGTGTTGGCGACATAGTCATTTGATTTGTTATGGATTGTCCTTTGATTGACGATTGTGCCATGTAGCACAAGTCAAACTCAGCTATGATGGCCTTCCAACGGGCTATCCTGCTTAATTCGTAGATACTTCCAGTTATAACTCTAAGTACATTATCTTTGCAAATTATGTTAGCTTGACTTTGGAAAAGATAATGTCACCATTTCTTTAAAGAGAAAACTAAGGCTAAACATGACTTCTCTATGTCGTTGTATCTTTTTTTGTGGGCAACTAATGCATGGCTCAGGTAATATACAGGGACTTCAGCTCCGTCATCTTGTTTCTGGCAAAGCATAGATGCGATTGATGATTCTGATGTGGACAGGTAGATGTAAAATGGCTTGTCATTTCTGGGTGGGTACACCATGGGTAGTCGAGCAAGCGCCGTCTTAATGTTGTCAAATGCTTCTTGGCACTGCGGGGTCCATTCAAAATGGACATTTTTGCATAGTAGGTGGTTCATAGGTGTTAGTTTTTCTGTCAACTTTTCTATGAACCTCCTGATAAACTGTAATCGACCTTGTAGCCCTCGAAGTTCGATTAGGTTGCTAGGTGATTTCAGGTTTGTAATGGCTTTAACCTTATCGGGGTCTACCCGTATCCCTGCTTCCGAGGTTACGAATCCAAGCAGTTTACTTGTCTTGACGCCGAAGATGCATTTCTTTGGGTTAAGCCTTAGTTCGTACTTTAGACAACGTTTTAACACTAAGTCAAGATCCTGTACATGTTGTTCTGACATTTTTGATTTAACCACTATGTCATCCACGTAATCATTGAGCGAATGTAAGATGTAATCGCTAAAGATGTATGTCATCGCCCTTTGATATGTGGCCCCAGCGTTCTTGAGACCGAAAGGCATCATCGTGTAACAAAAGGTTCCCCAAGGTGTCATAAAAGTGGTTCGGAGCTGGTGTTCTGGATTAATACGTATCTGGTTATATCCCGAGAACCCATCCATAAAAGATAACAGGGCATGCCCAGCGGTTGAGTCAACTAATTGATCAATGCTAGGTAAGGGGAAGTCATCTTTTATGGTTGCTACGTTGAGGTCTCGGAAGTCAATGCATAGGCGGATACTTCCGTTCTTCTTTGGGACTATAACCATGTTTGACACCCACTCGGCGTAATCAACAGCCCTAATGAAACCAGCTTGGTAGAGCTTGGTAATCTCACTACGAACTGCTAATGCCACCTCGGGCTTGACCTTTCGTGCTTTCTGTTTCACTGGCCTTAGTCTTGGGTCAAGGATAATGTTGTGCTGGATGATACGAGGGTCTAGTCCGGGCATGTCCGTATAGGACCAAGCAAACGCTTTCATATTATCCCTAAGCACGTTTTCGATATCTCTAGCCAGACGCAGTTCTAGTAATGCGCTTAATTTTAGAATTTTAATTTCCCCATCCGGCATGGTGATGGGAGTTTCGGTTAGAGGATCTTCGGTAATATTTTCGGCTTCTATGTCGAGGGATTTTGTCATACCCTCATAGTTGTTAACCGTTTGCTGTGTTGAAGCTATTGTTGCGTTGTTTGTTGATGAGCTCGCATGGATGAGATTCATGTTGATATTCCTTTCAAACTCGCCGTACGGTCCATCAATAACTAACGGCTTAGTTAAGCGCTTGCAATCCATTAGGCTAGTTCCTGTCAATAAATAGAGAGCTTGGTAAGATAGCGACAGTCGTTTTATGTCTTTTGGTAATTTTTAGTGTATATGTATGATAGTGGATTAACGTAACAGTGAAACGGCAGTTTAATGCCTTACCGGGCAACGAACAACAGTTTAATGCCTTACCGGGCAACGAATGGCAGTTTAATGCCTTAATGGGCAACGAACGATAGTTTAACGTCTTACGGGGCAACGAACGACAGTTTAATGCCTTACTAGGCAACGAACGGTAGTTTAACGCCTTACCGGGCAACGAATGGCAGTTTAACACCTTATCAGGCAATAAACGGTAGTTTAATGCCTTACCGGGCAACGAACGGTAGTTTAACGCCTTACCGGGCAATGAACGGCAGTTTAACGCCTTCCTGGGCAATGAATGGCAGTTTAACGCCTTACCGGGTAACGAACGGTAGTTTAATGCCTAAATTTTAATTTTTATTTAGTTTATGTATGTAATTTTTATATATTTTTGAAAAATTTAAGGCAAATCTGAAAAAGCGTGAAAAACGAGGCAAAAAGCAAGAAAAATCGAAGGGCGGCGGCGGCGTCAGCGTCAACGTCAGCGTCAGCGTCGGCGTTGGCGTCGACGTCCTAGAAAAAGGGGAAAAGGGGCTTCATTTGTCATTCCTCCGAGCATGAGCGTGAACTGCGAGCGAAACCCTAGCGTAGACGCCGAGCGAAACCCCAGTGTAGACGCTGAGAGAGAAACCCCAGTGTAGACGCCGAGCGAAACCCCAGCGTAGACGTCGAGAGAGAAACCCCAGCGTAGACGCCGAGAGAGAAACCCCAGCGTAGACGCCGAGATGGACAAAGGCAAAGAAATGGAAGACCGAGGAAAGAAAGGACCAGAGCTGACGTTCGCGGAGGAGAGCGAGGCGATGCTGCAGTGCCTACCCCACCTGAGCCTTCCCTCATGGCCTGGATCTTCCAGCAAGTAGGCTCTTGACTCTGTTTTTGTTTATTTTTCCCCGTCTATTTTTGTAGCATAGACAGTTAGCATAGAGGGTTTCGGCGTATACGCCGAGCGTAAAGGGCTCAGGGTATTGTACCGGCATAGATGCTGCATGTGTTGTTTTCAGCGTAGACTGTCACGATTTCGTTTTTCGGTGTTTAGCGTAGATGATTGTCGATGTATACGCTCAGCGTATACGCCGAGCATAGACACTTATACTGGCTTCTGGCATAGATGGTCTACGCTTGGCGTATACGGTGTATACACTGGGCGTAAGTTGGATATTTCGTTGCGTAAGCCTGTTCAACATAAAGTCGTGTTATGTACAGCATAGACAGTGTTTAGCGTGTACGCCCAGCGTATACGCCCAGCGTAACTGTTTGTCTCTACGCCCAGCGTATACGTCGAGCGTAACTGTTTGTCTCTACGCCCAACGTATACATCGAGTGTAACTGTTTGTCTCTACGCCCAGCGTATATGCCGAGCGTAACTATTTGTGTATACGGCCAGCGTAACAGTTAGAAAAATTTTCCGCGAATGTCTATTTTTCAAAATGAAGTTTTCAGTATGATTAACCTTTGGGGTTGTTTTAATGGCTTGCAAGGACGTTGAACCTCCCCTTCTAGTGGTTGAGCTAGTTGGGGTGTTGACATGGTTTGGTCCTATTGAGGGTGGTGAACCAACCCCATACTTAACCGTTGAGAACAATGGGGTCTGGTTTCGGGACGGGGCCTACAAATTTTTGTCCTTCATACTGGACCATTTCAGGGTTGTGATTTCGTTCCACCTAGGCGAGGATGTGGCGCGAAGCATCATCGAGGCCATGTTACCCGGTGCAGTGGAGGGTATCAGAATATTTATGGACGATATTGATGAAGGGCTACTTGTCGCCGAGGGTGTTCCCCTCGGTGGTCCAAAATCTGCCTGTCCATTGACGTGTGTGTGGGATCGGTTGCCATGGGGGCCTAACTATATCAATGACACATTATTTCTAGCTGGCCGCGCACAGACCTTATTCCAAAATCCTCCTGGCATAGTATGCCGGGTGGAAAGGTAATTGTGTTTTAGCTCTGGTTGTCCCTCTCTTTTTATATTCAAATATTTGCTCTTGTTTTAACACATGTTTTCGCCTTTCCGTAGGCCGAAAGTTACGAAAGAAGGGGCCTACGCAGGCGATGATGGGCTTGCATTGGCGCGCACGGCTTTGGAGGTGTTCATGGTGGGCCCCAGCCTTTGTGGGGCCATTTTGGCCCACACTAGTGGTGTCATGAAGAACTTCCACAAGAAGTTTTTTAAGGCGTTTGCACAGTGCACCGCGCGTGGATGGTTGCACGCTGACTAGTCCCCTAATGGACCAATTTTTCCATCTGCTTCTGATCTGGGCGAAACCTCAAAATCTAACATGGAGAGTAAGTGGCAATGTTTTCTAGATGTTGTGATGTGTTTGTTCCATCGCCAAGTGTTAAACTAATATGAGGGTATTTGATTTGTCTCTACAACTGGAACCACCTCTGGTGGGGGTTCTGTTGTAACCGGGCAGACTGAAGCGACTCTCTCCATGAAATTTGGTGAAACCGTTGCCACCCAGAAGTGGTTATGGGTAAAGGCCCCGCCATCCATTATTGCTTGTTTAGAACATGCCTGCCTCATGGCGCTTTTCGCAGCCCATAGCCCGAACGTGTCTATAGCGGAGATGATCGGGATCATGGATTCGTTTGATAGAGCTGTTTCTCGCTATAGCGCTCGTATTAAGGACGTTAAAATAGTTTTTGAATTATCGCCCCAATTTTTTTCGGACTTGTTTGGCGTGCCTACAGGTGTTGCAAAGATTGTTTTAGATAGGACGCACAAAGAAATTCATACAATCCGCGCTTTAGAGGATTGGTTAGGGGTGACGAAAGGTGCCAAAGGATTTCCAATGCAGGGGAGGATGAAAGTTGACGAAGTCAACGAGCTTTACCCCTTATTTCGGGCGCGTCTGTTTCCGAAGACTCTATCGCAGGTTAAGAGTCTCGGGGTTGAAACAGTGCGAGTCGTGCGTACTGTTCTAGAGGCTGGCATGTGCTACAATTGGGTTGAATTCTTATTATCAGGCATGACTAAAGAGATAGTGCGGCTACGTTCGAACATAGACACTTAGTCCCATTTCACCTTTGCCTTTTTTGTTGGTTATGTTCGTCGTTTGGCCAAATTTTTAGTGGTTCGTGGGGAGGACAGATATGTTTTGCGCGATAGGAATCAGTTATCTCGCCCCTGGGTAAACCACCTATTCGACACGGCTAAGTCCCAAGACGCCCCTGAGGTGATTGATGAGTCCCTTACGGTCACTACGGGTGGATCGTCTGGTGCCTCACTCCATACGCGTGACAGTGTAGGGTTGGAACCGGACGAAGTATCCTACACTGCCAAAAAGGCAGAGCGGGTAGTCAAGGACACAATAGGCAAAGCCAAATCGAAGTTAGCAAAGCGTGACCGCACAGTTGAGGAGACCAGTGAAATTGAACTACCCAAAGGAAAGCGGATTCGGTTTAAAATACCTGGTAAACCTCTCGTTTTCTTTACTTCGCTTATCTTGCAGATAGTTTTAACGATTAATGGTTGTATGCGACTAACTTCATCTGTTTTGTGCTGAGAAGTCAAGAGACATGATTTGCAGACTATACCTGAGGATGAAGAGTTAACTGACCCAACGGGAGGGACTGAAGTGCTGGGAGAAGGAACTAGAAACACTGAACCACTAGATGATCAGGCGGAGACTAAAGAGATGTTCAGTAATTTTCTCACAGGCAACTTGGACCTTGGAGCCCCTCCCACATCAGAGGAGACTAGAGGGAATGATATGTCTCATTACTTAGTTGTGTAGCCTAATATATTTTTATCTCATCGTGAATCTTTCGTTTAACTCAGAAGAGAGCGAGACCATCCCTGAGAAGGAGCCAAAGGTTCCTCCTGAAGTGCCACCAAAGGTCAACACATCGCATCCAGATGGACCTTTTACTTGGATGGAAATGCCAAGTAAAAGGGATTTCGTAGCTGGTGTGGCCAAGGAGGTTGTTGAGTGGATCGAAGGGATCCATCCTGAGATAGGTATGGGAACATCCAAAGATCCTTACTATGTTAGAGTTTGATTCCCAATTCTGTCTGTTCTAACGTTTGTCTTTTCCCTATGAATAGGTGCCCAACTGAGGTGGGATCCGTCCGAGACTGTCCACATGGAGAGTTTGCCCAAACTTTCCCCAGAAATTGAACAAGTGCCTAGACCCATTTACGAAGAGGTAGCAGAGGGCTTTGTTCACAATGCTAAAGTAGTATGGACATGTAGGCGATCCATTGAGCAATTGTGGCTCCAGATTCAGGCGAAAGAGAAAGAGGTTTCTGAGCTAACGGTGGAACGTGACGATTTGAAGGCTCGGTACAAATTCACCACAGCCAGATTAGACAATGATCGCTCTTGGCGGACCTCCGAGGTCACGTATACGAGGTATTGGAACTTACTCAATCGTCACTCAGGATTGATAAGGAGACTAGGGGAGCGCATGGCTCAAATCGAATTGCTAGACACCAAATGCCACGACTGGAAGGCTTTCACCTCCAAAGTACGCAAATGGAGGCAAGATGAGAAGAACCCCAAGCACCAGTATAAGAAGTTGCTAAAAGAAGTGTCTATCGAGAAGCGACAGTTGGAAATGTTTGTGGAAGGCCTTGGTCTGCGCTTTGCCTTCGACACATTTGTCCAAAACACAATTGTAGATATGGAATCCCCTAAACGGCGGATAACAACCGCTTTCGGGGAGGTGTCAGTGGGGGAGTTCCCTTTGAAACATCCCACCTAGTTGGATGTTGACAAGGAAAAGGCTCTGGCAGATGTTGACTTGGGTCTTGATGGGACAGATTGGGCAAGTGTTTCCGAAGAGGAAATCCTGCGACGACTGGAATTTGGCTTGGGGGGATCTCCCATGGTAAGCATTTCATCTTTATGAAGTTAGTTGATTGAATAATGTTTGAAATTTTGACATTCGCTTATTCTTGTGTTGGTTATTTCTTTTTTTTCTGGTCTTTCCAGGATGAAGGTGGTGGTGAAACTAAAGGAGTTGGCCCCAGTGGAGCAGAGGCCTCTGATGCTAGCAGGTCCAAGGGGGACGATTGTCATGTCCCAGATGTTTAGCATTTAGCTCTTAAGTTGTTTTTTTTTTGTTTTTCGACTTAGATTTATACTGGAACTGTAACTTGAAGATTGTGGAATGGACAGAGACGGTTGATTGTATGTAATAACTATATAAATATTTTTTTGTTGATTTTGAGTTTATCATGAGATAGACATGTAAAAATATTTTGGTTTATTTTCTGTTTTAAGTGTATTACGGAAATGTGATTATAAAAGTAAAACGAAAAGTAAGTACTAGTTTATGGCCATTTCGGGCCCCATGCGTAGTTTATGGCCATTTCAGGCCCCATGCATAGTTTATGGCCATTTCAGGCCCCATGCGTAATCAGGAAATGTTTTGGAGGACATGGATAGATTTCTCGGTCAACCGATTGTTGCTGATCGTGGCTAGTTTTATGTCATTGCGGACATAATAGTTTAATGTCATTTCGGACTGGGAGTGACATTTAATTGTTTTCCTGTTTTATCGTAGTTTGGCGTCATTTCGGACTTGTTATAGTTTAACATCATTTCAGACTAGGAGTAATAGTATCATTTCAGTAATTTTTTGAATTTTTTCATTTTAATGTTAGATGATGTTTCAATAGGTATGATCCGGTATTCAGCGTCCCCTTCGCTGATTACATTAAACGGTAATTCGGCCCAAGGGACTTCTGATGGAATGTCTTTTGTGTTAGCGTTTTCAGATATTTCAGTGTCCGTAGGGAGCTCTATATTAGCTTCTACTTGAGAAGGTATAGGCGTTTCTATTTGAGGAGGCTTTTGTTCCATGTCGGAAGATTTACTGCTTACCGATGGTTGGGGATTCTCATTATTTTGACTAGGTTTTTCAAGTTCAAATTCCGAGCCTTGGTCCATGTCCATATGTGACAAGATAATAGGAGTAGCTGCTTCACCGCGTATGACGATTTCTCCGCCTTCATAAGGCAGGTGAATTTCTTGATGAATAGGTGAGGAGACAGCTCTCAGTTGGGCTAACCAGGGTCTTCCCAGTATTAGGTTGAACCCTGGCATCTCATCCACCACTAGGAAATCGGCAGATGTTGGGAATTGATCTCCCGCTATGAAGTTTAAGGTTAT
>MNCI01033122.1:170844-182536 GCA_015680685.1 Gnetum montanum
GAGGTGGAGTTGACCTCGGAGTCTAGGATTGCCCAGGAACCTTTATGATGTAGGGAGCAGGGCGGGGTTGTGTGTACGATTGGGCAGGAGTTTGCACCGGTAGCCTGAAGACGTATGGGGCTGGTCTTGGCGGAGGCTGGGCCTCTGTCGTTGCAATGGTAGGTGATACTCAGACTATGAAAGGGGTAGGCTGAGTGTGAGGGGTTGGTGTACATGCGGGGTTAGCTAGAGGGATGCGCACTATGTATGGTTTCTGGCGCATCATGACGTTAGAGGTGGATATGATGGAGGGCACTCGGATTACGAATGGCCATTGCGGGGCTTGGGGTGATTGAGGTGCAGAGTTAGCGGAAGGGATCTGAACCACGAATGGTTTGTTAGATGTTTGTTGTTTGTTTTTGGAATGGATGGTGTTGATGCAGGGTGTGCGGGAGTTATCATAATAATAGATTAAGGTGATTACGTACGATGCCTCTTTAGCGTTCAGGGGGTCTTTATACATCCCCATGGTCTAGTTTTGTGGTTGGATGGGGTTAGTCCCATCAAAAGTGATCTTGCCATCATCAATCATCCTTTGGATGTCTTGCTTCAGGGTAAAGCAGTAGTCCACTCCATGTCCATTGCGTTGATGGTAGTCGCAGAAGCGATCCATCCTGAATCCTTTGGGCACGGGCGGCTCATCTAGCGTTGCCAGGCTTGGGTTCTGTACGAGTTGACAGAACCGGTCATGTCTTTGGATAGCCGTCGGGGACAATTGCTTGTGTTTCATCAATCCAGCCTTTAAGAGTTGATCAAAGAGCTGGGATGGCTTCATTAGCAAAGGCATGTACTGAGATGGTTCCTTCCTCTCGTAGTTACGTGTACGGTTCGTTGCATTTTGTGATGAAGATTCTGGGGCTGTTGTAGGAGCAGGCTGATAGTAGTTAGTGGGGGGAAAGGGTGGTTTGTATTGATGTGTGGTGTTTATTTTCTGTGCCCCCGCTATCGCTGCTACAGTCGCCTTGGCCTTTTCTTTGTGTTTCTTAGTGTGTTGGTTTCTGAAGGCCAGGTACACAGGGTCATTGCTGTTTTGAGTAGCTTCCTCTATGTTTTTAATTTGTTCAAACGCTTGATTCAAATTGCGCACACTAAGGTAATACAGTTTGGACTTGAAGAAGTCATTAACGGCCCCTTTCAGTATCGTGAGCAGATATGTTGGAGAGATTGGGTCGTGCAACTCGTTGAGAGCTGCGCTCCACCTCTGAATGAACTTCTGCACCGGTTCGAGCGGCGCTTGCTTGATCTGCATGAGGTTGTCCAGTGTTGCTTCGGGTTTTAAGTTATACTTGAACCTGGTCACAAACTGGCGTAGAAGATCGTCCAGGAAAAGGATGGAATTCCTGGGCAGGGCCTGGTACCAGTCGAGTGCCCTTCCCACGAGGGACATGGGGAATACTCATAGTATTGAGTGGGGCCATGCCAGAAGGAGTGCACACTCTAATCTGAACATGAGGAGGTGGGCGTTGGGGTCTGTCTCCCCGTTATACTTAGTCAGCGTTGGGAGGGGGACACCCTTGGGCAAAGTTAATGGCGGGACAGAGGAGCTGATAGGATCATCATTGTAGAAGTCTACTACTTTCAGCTCTCCATCAGCGATGGTTTTGAGGCGCTTTACCTCATCTGTTAATTCCTGCATCAATTTTTTAGCGTCTACCCAATCTTGGGCGCTCGGTGAAGCTACAGGCTGGGGGTGTGAGGCTACATACCAGCTAGATTGCTGGGTCACAGGTTGAAAAGCCAAAGGTTTGGTGATCGGCAGTTGTGCCTGTGGGTAGTTAACGATGGGCGGTGCTAAGGCTGAGATGTTAAAAGGAAAATGTTGTGGTTGTTGTTGTTGCTGCAACTGGGGTTGTGCATGAGGAGTAGTGATCGGGGGAATTGCGTTGGGCGGAACGTGGTGATGGGGAATTTGATGTGATGATGCCCCCCTTGCTGGCTACTGTCCCACTACGTTGTATGCGGGGACTCTCTATTGGGCTGGGGCTGCTTGGGGAGCTGTATGCATCTGGATATGGGGTATGAAGTGAGCTGATGTAGAATCGGGGATCACATGCGGCATCCCAATTACGCGAGGTGGGAACGTTGGTCCCATGCCATCATGAGGAGGCGGTGCTTGTGAGGATGGGCCCGTAGCTGCATTAGGGGTAACTATTAGAGGGAAGGTGTGAGGTTGGGGATCGCTCGGGAGCGGAATGTGTACGAGTGCTGGCATTTCTAGTGGTGGCATCTGAACTTGGGCGAATCTAGGGCATTGTACGGGCAAGGCTTCCCCTGTCCTGGGATGGAAAATGGGGTTCATTTGTGCTTGGGGGCTCAAGGTGTGGTATGAGTCTCCCTGCTCAGATTGGGCAGTGAACTCATCTTCTTCCTCTGGCTGAGGCTCTAGCACGGGTTGGTCCAATGACTGGCTCCTGTGTAGAAGGAGCTGAGTAAAGAGCTCTAAGAATTGTTCTGGAACAGGGATTACGTCATATGGGGAAGGGATGAACTCGTGTCCTCCCCTGTAAAAGAGTTTGAATTGTCTCTTCACTTCGATTTCAACCCGATCCACTGCCAGGCCGGCTTGTATCTTAATGCAGATGAAGTTATACTCATCTTGGGTTATAATGTTAGCGGCTGGATCTCTCCCTTGTAACCTCAAAGACCGACGAGGCCCCATTGTGGATTGCCCTCCCAAATGTGGTGTGCTAGACTGCTGGGCAGGCATGGTGTCCGAGACGTTGATGTCCTGGGTAGTGCCAGCAGTGGTGTTTACGGGATTCATGATGATAGATTGTGTATGTAAAATAGTTTGAGTGTATGTGGCTGGTGTAGAAGAATCTATAGCGTAAGTGTGCACCGTAGACGCTGGTCTATGGGCAGCGTAGACGCTAAGTATGCAGTGTAGATGCTGGTCTGCGAGCAACGTACACGCTAAGTGTGCTGCGTAGCCACTGGCGTAAGCATGCAGTGTAGATGGTGGCGTAACTATGCAGCGTAGACACTGGCGTAAGTTAGGTGACGTAGATGCTAGGGTATGTGTGCAGCATAGATGCTGGAAGGTTGATAGTGTAGACGCTGAGAGTCGGGGGTTTAGACAGGGCAGCGAAAACGCTGATGAGGGTAGACGCTGAGAAGCGTACAGTCAATTTTTTTAAGCGGAGGCCCTCCTTCTAGCGCTAATTTCTGTACCACCTGAAATCATCGATCCTCGACTGGAAGGAAAAACAGAGACCGCGGGATCGCAGGACGAGCACAGATGACCCTAGCTTCACCTGAGGGTGAGCTGAAATGCACGAAGGTAGGGTACCTTCGGTGGTCTGCATGCGGATCAGAGAATGATTTCCTCGAGCACCACAAAAGTGTTATACGCTGGGTTATGTGTAAACTGGGTAACGGGCATAAAACAGAGCAAACAGTGTAAATAGGGCGTAAACAAAATGTAAACGGCGTAACAGCTTAAACAGCATCGGCAGCATAAAGCGTAAACAAAATGTAAATGGTGTAACAGCGTAAGCAAAGCTTATACAGCGTAAACAATGTAAATAGGGCGTAGACAGCGTAAAGCGTAAACAAGGCGTGTACAGCGTAAACAGTGTAAACAGGGTGTAGACAGCGTAAACAGAGCATAAATGTAAACTCGTAAGGAGAAGCAGCGTGAACACAACGTAAACTGTAAACTGTAAACTGTATTATGGAGTGGAAATGTGGTGCACCGGTCTAACGTAGTTGTGGCTGAACACAAGGCAGACGTAAAGCCCCGGTGGGTGCAGGGAAGCGGGTGGTTCACACGGTAGGCGGAGCATAGAGACTATGCTCAGCATACAGGACTTCCAGCGTAGAGGGTTTCAGGCTCTGGTTTGCAGCGTAATTTCTTTGGGTCTGCTCTGGTAAATTTTTGTCGATCGTGAAAACGTGGAAAACTGGGCTTTTTAAAGGTGGGGTTTTACCGGGAAAATTGCGTTGGGAGACACGTGGCGTGTCGACCGGGTGCGTACAATTTAGAAATATGGTATACGCTGGGCGTATACGCTACATCAGGCCAGCGTATACGCTGGACTTGCTGGGCGTGTGGACTTTGGTGGACGCTGGGCGTATACGCTGATGGATGCTGGCGTATACGCTGGGCATATACACTGATGGATGTTGGACGCCGACTTGCTTCAATTCTTGCTCCTGTTGCACCTGCTGAGTGTACATGTGTAGGCGTGTATGCTGGGCGTCGGGCGTATACGCTGGGCGTAGACGTCGGGCGTATACGCTGGGCGTAGACGTTGCTGCAACACTTGGTAAAAACCAAGTGTTTCGATCCTCAAAATTGTCATGTGTGACTCCAAATGTAGCCAAGGTCGTCTGAAGGTCACAGGGACCTGTTTCTTGCTGGACAAGTGCCAAACTCGAAATTTTTGTGGTGTTTCACCTACGAAGACGTATTGCTAACGTGCGTCACTAGCACTGACACCCAAACAATCATTATCCAAGTACATGAGGGACTATGTGGAGGACACATAGCACCAAAAGCCATGGCCACGAAAATAAGACGCTTGGGCTATTATTGGCCACACATGGAATACGACTGCTTCTCCAAAGTCAAAACATGTAACATTTGTCAAAAACATGGTAACTTAATACATGTTCCGCCAAACAAGTTGCACACAGCACAAATAACATGGCCTTTTCAGAAGTGGGGATTGGACCTTATCGGCCCGATAACACCCTCATCTTCTGTAGGGTACAATTTCATCATAACCGCTACTGAATATTTCACGAAGTGGGTGGAAGCAGCTCCCCTTCGAAAAACGATTTCTAAACACGTGTGCAACTTTATCCTAGAAAACATTGTAACCCGCTTTGGCACCCCTTTGACAATTATTACTGACAACGGGCCGCAATTTAGTAGTGCCGAAACAAAAACCTTTTGCGATGGTCTGGGGATCAAACATTTGTTCTCCTCTCCTTACTATCCTCAAAGCAATGGGCAAACAGAAGCAACCAATAAGACGATTATAACGATACTTAAGAAAATGCTAACCCAAAGCAAAAGGAAGTGGCACGAGCAATTACTATATGCATTATGGGCTTACCGCACTACTCACCGGACATCAACAGGTAAAACTCCGTATAGTATTTTCTATGGTTCAGAAGCTGTTTTACCTTTAGAATTGCAGGTACCCTCTTTAAGGATCACACTCTCCAGACTCCTCGACGATGGTCAAAATAATGGGCTATGTCTCATTGACCTCGACTCGGTGAAAGAAGAACGTGTACGCGCGCTCGATTAGATCGAATGGTACCAAAAGCAACAACAACAACGACATCGGCATGACATCAATAGACACCCAATCAACGAAAGTGATCTCGTACTCAAAGCTGTTCAGGAACACACAGACAAATTCTCAGCCAACTGGGAAGGGCCTTACATGGTCATCAAAGCATTCGATAACGGTGCATTCAAGCTGGCCGACATGGGAGGAAACAAGTTCGCTAATCCGAAAAATCATTTCTACCTAAAACCGTTCTATGTCTGAACACAAACTCAGGTACGCGCCAGTCCTGGATTATGACTATAAACTGATACCATAGAAAAGTCCTGGATTATGACTATAAACTGATACCACAGAACAGTCCTAGATTATGACTATAAACTGATACCACAGAAAAGTCCTGGATTATGACTATAAACTAATACCGCAGTGTCCGCAATGACAATAAACTACCATCCGTCCGACGTGACAGTAAACTGTCACCGTCACAACCATTAGGGTCCGCCAAGACTATAAACTAGCTTGCCTCTTCATAGTTCGCTAAGACTTAAAAACTGCTAAACAGGCAATGTCCAATGGGTTATGACATAAAACTAACACACGACAGTCTACCAAGACTATAAACTACCAAGTTCACATCCAGCACATCACTCCGCCACCATCCTCATTCATCGCTTGCTTCATTGAACCGCTTGCTATCAGCGGCCATCTTCAGTACTGCTTTAATCTGCGTACAGTACCTGCCGCTCTCCAGCACCTCTGTGCCATCAGCCACCATGCAAGTCTAAGCTCGTCTATTCTCTCACAGTTTTCTTATCTCCTTGGCGTTATGTTTGCAGGATGACACCCGGGGGTTTCGTACAAAGAGCCACTTCGTCGTAAGTAGCAAGATAAAACAATGTTCGCAGCATACCTGGCAGGACTAAATCAAACAATTCACTAGTACATCCCCATTCATTCCCTAGTTTCCATTCAACTACACCCTTAACATACCCAGTACATTCAAAACATTGAGCACGCTGTTGCACGCTGTGATACGCCACACAGTACAACATCTACGCATGAGTACACAAACAGAGCAAAGTTTGCAAAAAAAAAGACCCCGGGCACTTTCCATGTAAGCCCCAGGCGGGAAGGTAGTCGTCCCAAAACCAAATACTCGTACCCAAAATGGTCAAAAAGCATCCAGTCGCATGGCTTTGGCTCCCTGCCAATAAGTTCGCCTAAACACTAAGCATGGGCCCTGTTCTCCCAAAGAATGCTACGCATCCTCCTATAGCTTTGGTCCCATCAACAAGTTCTCTTGTACACTAACCAAGAGCCTTGTTCCGCCAAAAGACACACCTTGCATGTCTAAGCTCTGAGTCTACTAAACAATGACTATTGACAAGGATCGGCATGCCTCACATCAGAGCATCCCCTTTCCCCTGACTAATCCCCTGGACCGATCATCAATCCCTGCAATCTCCTTGACCCCCCAGATACAAAATTCCCCTTTCCCAATCCTCTGTACTACTAAACACGGTGCGATGACATCTTGTCCAAGTGGCAGCAAACAACGTTTCTATCGAGTTGCTTGTGGTGTTTTGTACTTCTTTGTCGACGCCTCTCGGGTCGATTCCTCCAAGCATCAACAAAGAGGGGTCAATGAAACACCACAAAATTCAGAGTTTAGTACTTGTCCGATCCCAAACAGGACCCTGGAATTCATGAAAGACACCGGCTACATGATCACAACACTTAGTTTTTGCTAAGTATATGGTGCCAGCGTATACACTCCAGCGTACACGCCAAGATCACACACAGCGTATATGCCCAGCATACAGCGTATATGCCCAGCGTATATGCCCAGCATTCCACTGTATACATCTAGCTCTTTGGCGTACATGCCCAGACACTGCAAACGCACACATTCAACGACAGGATCTCCAATGACAACATGAAGATAACACCGAAGAGCAAGGATTGAAGCAAGTGGCATCCTTCGGCATATGCACCCGGCGTGTATGCCCAGCATCCATCAGCATATACGCCTGGCGTGTACGCCCAACATTCATCAGCGTATATGCCCGGTGTGTACGCCCAACATTCACCAGCATATACACCTAGCATATACGCCCAGTGCTCAACACCTCCACCCAGTTCATACCCAGCATTTTCAGCGTATACGCTGACCTGATGCGGCGTATACGCCCAGCGTATACATCCAATAGTTGTAACATTTTGTATATTTGTAAAGTGTATGCACCTGGTCAACGCGCCACGTGTCTCCCATCTCGAGTCTAGCTTAACAACCTATATAAAACCTTGATTTTTCCACTTCATCGAGATGGTTGGCAAAATCCCAGAGCATACCAGAGAACATTTACGCTGCGCAAAAGAGCAGAAAACCTACTTATGTTGGGAAGCCCTGCACACTGCAAATCTAGTCTCTTACACTCCGCTCACCCTGCAAACCGGCCGAGTCACCTCTGTGTACGGCAGGGCTTTCGTCCGCCTTGTGTTCCCACAACTGCGTTAGACCGGTGCACTGTACTCTGACTCTGTAATTCCATCGTTTCATTTGTTGCAAGTTCTTTTATAGTTTTACGTCAATTTGGCCCACGCCTCGCTCATGCTTCGTTTGCATCCGTTTACGTTTTACGCTATTTACGCTTGCACACCATTTACGCATAACCCAGCGTATAGCATTTTACGTACGCGCGGGGAAATCCTTGTTTGATCCGCATGCAGACCACCCAAGGTACTCTGCCTTCATTGCATTCCAGCTCGCCCTTAGGCGAAGGTAGGGTCTTCTGTACCTGTCCCGTGATCCCACGACCTCTGTTTTCCCTTCCAGTCGGAGACCGACGATTTCGGGCGGTACAGGTATCATATGCCAGTGGTATCCTAAGTATCCACCACCACCCCTACTACCTAGGTTTCTAGATTGTAAGTTACAAACTTGATGATCAAATTGGAAGCCCAAGGTAGTAAGGTCTCTACTATAACCCCAACCGTGTCTAGAGCTAAGTGTGACCACATCATCATACTAAAAGTGTGTAGAATATAGGCAAGGAATTCCCTTACCCCCAATTAAAACCATAGAGTTTCCCTCTCAAGAACCAGATCTAAGAGGGGGGTGTTGGGCTTTGGGAATATGATGTAGCATAAGATGCCCACCAACTCCACCACCATGAGGATTGGCTTCAGAAGAGCCCTACATGGGAAAAGAACACAAAACTAGTTAGAACCACATTTACAATGTTTAAAAAATAAAAAAACTTTACAAAAATCTCGTAATGCTTAGAACTTGTTGGAATATTTTCTAAGTATCCTAGTTGGGAGTGAAATTATCTTCCATGAAAGAACTCTAGGGTGTAGTCAAAATTCCATCAGAAATTTAAAAATCAACATTACCATAGCCTTATGAATTTTAATAATTTTAGCAAAAACATAAAAAATTCTATACCATCAACTTACAATGGATCAAAACCTTGTACAACATTTTAGCCATGCCTAAGTAAGAAGATTTATGATTTAGTAAATTGTCTTAGGAAATCAAAATGTAAAAATTAACAAAAAATTCATAAACATGTTTAACTAGTTTTAAAATATTTTTAGAATCCTTAGGCATCCCCAAGGGTATGGTATTTTGACAAGAAAAATCATTCAAACATGTCCATGTTGCCCATCTCCAAGGGGTAAAATTGTTACAACTAAAAAAGCTCTACATGTGTGACCATATGGAAAAATTTTCTAAAAAATCAACTTTTGCTCTGAATTTAGTGATTCTACTATTGTTGGAACCTTGAAATAATGAGCTACATCTCCATATTAGCAACTCTAAAAATTCCTAAATATTTCAATAGAATATAGAGCAAACCAAATATATATCTAGCCATCAACAAAAGAGCCCTAATTCAGATGATCATAGGAAAAACATCATTAAAATTCATTTTAACTCAAATTTCAATGATTCCACCACTATTGGAATCCTAATATTATGAAATTTAAATTTTTAAAAAGTAAATCATAAAATTCAAAACCATTTTAACAAAAAATGTAGAAAATCAGGCAGTAACCTAGCCATCATTAGAAAATCCCTTTTTACACATGTTTCATAAACAAATTGTCAAAAATAAACTTTAGCTCCAAATGGAGAGATTCCACCATGTTTTAAAGGCTTAGATCAAAATATATTTAGTGATGACAAGACAAAAGGCCAAAACCCTTGCCAATGTTTCAAAAAATGTTCATGAACATCCATGAGAAATCTAAAAAATGGTGCAAACCACAACTGAATAACATAGCGATAATGTCCATAACTTCTTTGTTATAGTGCCAAATCAAGAAAAATCACAACGAATAGAAATATAAAATGTAAATATACAAACCAAAAACCTAATACTTTAACAATTTATAACATATTTTTTGACAAAAAATACATAAGTATGCTTTCTTTTTTATCAAAACTGGTTAAAAAAACACATACGGAACAACAAATCTTAATCTCACATTTGCATAGAACCAAGCCTAAATTACTAAATAACCTTATAAATCCATAAAAAATAGCAAAATAAGAGGTATGATTTTTTGAAAATGAAAATATATGAAACAACCTAGACTTGATCTAAGAAAATTCTTCCATTCCAGGCTAGGAAAATTGCAAAACAACCAAAAAGACAAGAAAATGGCTAGTAATCTCCTACCTTGGGGTCATTGTCAAAGAGACATGAACAAAAACAAGCCTAGGTATGTGGGAGATGCCTTGGGATATTGTATTTACATCTTCAATCACTAGGTTCTTACTTCCGCCATCTCTTTTCTTCATGGTTTTGATTAATCTATGCTAGGAAAGCTTGAAGATTGGAAGGAAGGAAGCCTCAATGTTGCCTAAGAAGAGATATATAGAAAACATGCTAAGAATGAGAAATATTTTGAAGTAAAATAACCTTTTCTAGATCTCTAATCCAATGTTCTTTTTAATGGAATGGTATTTATGATGGATTTTTCCAACAATTTGACAATAAAACTAGATCTAAACCTAGGCATCCCTTTGCATGTTCATGTTGCTAATTCTAAGCACTGGAATGATGCATTAGAAGTGTGATGGAATGAAAGCCTCTCCACACTAGGAAAGTGGGACTGGACATCCAACTTCAAAAATTTAAATTTTCACTGGGCCCCACTAGATGCCTCCCTAGATTGATGGGTTTTAAAATTGGAAACCTCTTCTATGCTAAGGTTTTGATCCACTGAAAACCATAAAATCATTTTGGAACCTTATCTTTCCTTATCCATGCTAGGTATTATGGATCTAGCATGGGTTCTTACCTCATATCCTCCATGACCATATAACTTTAACCCCTTTCCATTTTTGATAGCTACCATCAACATATATGAACCCTAGACCCTGACATGAGGTAAAACCTTAATAAAACTTGCTACTTTGGGCATCAAAGATAGGGCAATAGTGGCTCCACATTTCCCAAGGGGTATAGCATCCATACTAATCCTCTAGTGCTCACCTAGCCCTAATTCAACCACAAAAGTGGGTTCACATAACCTTAAACTCCTCTAGTGAGCCCCAACAACCCCAAAAACATGTCAAACCTAGTCAAAAGTGCCCAAAATGTTTAGATCTAGTTGATCCATGTTGAGGGGGAGAATTCCATCCACACTATTTAGTATGGATCTAGTGTGGATGGGTTAGGGTAACCTTAAATTGCTAAGATCAACTATCCAGTTGCAATATTTTGACTCTAACAGCCCTTGTTAACTTCTAGTAACATAGATTGGCTAGAAATAACTTATTTTTTGCACCTAAACATCTTTTCCACATTGGAAAAGCCCTTATTTACATTTCCCATTGTGGATCTAGCATGGATGCCCTAGGGCTATGCCAAAAAACTATTTTGTAACCAGAACTAGCATTAAAAACCTACCCTAGTGATCTTACAACCTTTTTGGATCCTTCCAAAGATTTTAGATGTTAAAAAATTAATTAGAAATGGAAAAAAGATATCATTCCCTCTCATCCACACTAGGGACACACTACTCAACATGGATAAAATGGATATGATTGCATGAAGCACAAAGGAGCCTTCAAATAGATGGAGTTTGACACCAAATCTTGACTTTCAACTGCTATAGGCCCAGCAGGTTCAAAACCTTATTGAATCTTGAAAAAAGTTGTTACAAACTTGAATCCAAGTGGAGACACACTAGGAAGAGATATTATCCATACAAGGTAGTATAGGTCTAGTTTGGATGAAAGGGTTATGGCTAAAAGCTCACAAGATTTACATTGAAATTGTCTTATGTTAACAAACCAAGCCTCTTAGAGACCCCAATAGCCAAAACTTGTCAAAATTGACCCCATTTCATGATTTTCTTCATTCCCACATTGAGCACCCCCCTCCCCCTCT
>MNCI01033122.1:182561-252367 GCA_015680685.1 Gnetum montanum
CCATGTTAGCTAGCATGGATCCAACATAGATGCACCAAGAAAAGTTCATGGAGGGGACATGGATGTCCTAAATTGACTGTAACATATTCCATCCTCACCCTAGAACCCTATTAACACCCCCAAGAGACATTAGACCTTGTAAAATCAACAAAAATAACCAACCATTGACTCCCTTGAATTCTCCATGTTAGGTCCATGCTAGTTGACATGGATCTAGAGGGGTAACTTGAAAATCTATCTAAGAACCTTAAAAACTACCAAACGTTAACCCTAGACACTAGCCCTTGACACTAGTAGCCTTGGGGGATGACATGTATAGTTGATTTACTACCAGAACTTGCCTATATTTGATATCCTAATGTATCCAAGGTGGGGAATGCTTTATCAATAATGGGAAGCATGGATCTAGTATGGTTGAGTTTCCTTTTCACTTTTCATAGTAGATCAACACACCCAAAGACCAAAAACCTACACCAACAAAGCCTATAATCTCATAGCCTTGAGTTTTCACTTTTTTAACATTTTTTTTATCTTGAAATACATTAGTACCCCTCTTCCACATTGGATCAATGGTGCCCTATGTGAATAAACAAGGTATAACCATGTGTGACCTTAAACAACCTTCACACATAGCTAGATTTGACCAAAAACTTTGGGTATCATTACTTTGAGCCCTTTAAGCCTAAAAACATGATTGATTTACCCTTGAAATCATTCAAGGACAAAAAAGCGAGCATCACCATTCATCCACACTAGATCAACATTGGCTAGCATTTCCCCAGTGTGGATACTACCTACAACTTTATTTAATGCTCAAAATCCTTCCAAAATAGCCTCAAAGCTTAGTTTGGTATTGCACAACAATAGAAACTAGGTTCCATCTATAAAGCCAACTCTATTTAATCTTGTTGTAGCCTAAATCTAGATCATCAACACTGATCCTCATCCCATCCATACTTTAAAACTTTAAAACCTGCTTTTTGGTCTTTTGACCTCCAAAATGACCAATCTTGATAGATTTGGCCTTACTCTATGTTGGAGAGCCCTTGGAATCCCAATTTTGACCCTCTAGATACCATGAAATTAATTTTTACTGGTATCAATGCTAGGGCCACATTTCCTAGCATGGATCTAGTGTGGGTGATGAAACACCACCAAAGTTTCATGTTGTAATCTTTGTAACCCCATCCCATGAAGCCTAGGATAAAATTTCATTATAAGTATGAAGGTTGTAACCCATAAGTGGAAATATCACATATTTTATACTTTTGGAATTGAAAAATGCCTCATAAGTGATCGAAGCCTCATTCCTTAAGTGAAAAGAGTCACCTACTGTCTATATTTGGGCTTGGAGGAATTAGAAATACCTTTTGAAATGTAAATGTTTTTTAATTTGATGGGTTTTACATGAGGTATATACATTTCTACATTAAGCTAACTAAGAGACTTTAAAGCCAACATGGATGAGTGCAGGGGGGTGGATCTTACCTACCTCTAGTGAGGATGCATGGGGATGGATCTCACCTACTCCTATTGTGGAGGACTTTTCCCTAACATGGAAGACTTTCCTATAGTGTGAAAGAGTGAACTAGCATGGAGGGATCATCGAATTAGGATGCATGGGTGTAATTCTCACTTACCTCTAGCGAGGATGCATGAGGATGAAACTCACCTAACTTAATGTGAAATATCTACTCCCAACCTAGAAGGTCTCCTCCTAGAATAAAGGATCTATCCTTCAACACCCCCCCCCCCCCCCCCCCCCCCCCCCCCCCCCCCCCCCCCNGGAGGGATTAGCTGACTAGGATGCATGGGGTCAAATATCACATACCCCACCTAAAATGTAACCAAAGTGTTTAGCCAATTTGTATAAAAAATGAAGGCCAATCCCAAACATCATTTTGAGGTTCCACCCCTCTTTTCACTCAAACAATTTGGCATTTTTGTTAAGCATTTTTGCATTCAAGAGATTTGAACATACGTAAAACCTCTTGAATCCCTAGCATGAAACCCCCTATGACAACCGAAAATGTTGACGGTTGGAACACTGAGAGGTGAGTGGGCATACTACCTAACCCTGAATTCATGCAAGGGCTATGCTAGGAAATGGAAATGAGGTTCCTTGAACAGTCTGGTCAATTAGACAGGACTTATGTGGTGTTAGAATGATCATGTGTAAGAGGGGTTTATATTACGTTACGCATGGACACTAGGACTAGCTAAGCTAGAGTGTAGTAGAGAGCCCTGACCCAAAAATAGTAATGTGAACATGAAAATGCATATCAAATAGGAGAAAAATGCAAAAGTTATGGTGAATATCAAAGAAAAATGATTAGAAAAGAAATGGAATATAGCTTAAGAATAAATAAATGCACTACCCCAAAATGAGGAGCACAACTTTTGCTGGATAAGAGGTGAGAATGATACATGTCATCAAGCAGGCATAGAGGTAGCGTAGTAGTGTAGTCATAGTCTCTGGAATGCCCAGGATGTAGAGCTAACAACTATAGTAAAGAATGAATCTACTGGGTTGGCTATTTTTGTGTTCTATAATTGCAATGGTGCACTGCATTCTGGGAGGTGCCAAGGTGTGAAGCTCAAATGCTCAAGTGTGGGAGTGTCAGGGATGCTTAGATAGCTAAAATGCCCAATGCTATTTTCATTTTTCAACACCTACAATGCTAGATGTTAGGGTATTTATAAGACTAGGTTTAGCATGAAACATGGATCAAGCACCATGTGACATGAGCGTAGATGGGGTTATACTAACATGTTACACTCTCATGAGAGTAGCAAAGTGTTATACTCTGATGAATAGCAATGGATTCCTAGAGATTGCTAAACTATGACTACACTACCTAGACTACATGTGCTAGAGTTTGAGACACCACAATGTACCTAAAAATAATGCAAAAAATAGTACAACTTGGAGGCTATGCTCTAGGACTACGTCTTCCCCTCTTTTTAGTAGGGTAGGGACAATTTTAGATACTAATGGAGGGTACAAAAGAAATGAAAACTATTGACCTTGGTTGTTGAAGGGATGTCAAAGCTAAGATGAAGGCTGATGCTAAGTTATAGAGGCTTTTGAAGGCTGTTAGAGGCTTTTTCTTAGTGTCAAGCTAGCTATGCTCTAGAGCGTAACACAAAACTTAGTGAAAATTTGTAGCATTTTTATTTTTCACATTGGTTATGCTATCTACACTAGGGAGTGTAGTAGAGCATAATAGGGAGTGTAGCAGAGCATAGCAAGCAGACTAAGGGTGTAGTAGAACATTTAGAAAATTTTTTATGTCACTACTGCTAACACTTAGAAAAATCCTACAACGCAAGCCTCAAAGTATGTTACATTGGCTACGCGAGAGAGCATAACACTAGACTTAGAAATTTTTTTCCAAGTTTTAACACTTAGAAAAATCTACCATTGAAGTACAAAAGCTTGAAATTGGTGATGTTTCATTAATCCTTCTTTGCTAACATTTGAATGATTAGCCTAAGAGACATCAACAAAGAATATGAAATAGCATGGTAAACATGACACCAACACCATTCATTAATGCTGAATTAGACAACACTCCACTATGCTTGAGAGTGCCAAGAGAATAGAGTATGGCAAGGAATAGGTTAGAGAGATGAGTTAAGGGACAAGAAATGGGGAGGATGTTCATTATACATGTGGCTATAGGATGCAACATTACGATGGCTTGTTAACAAAGGATGATCCCTTGTCGGAGTGCTTGTGAGGGAGTTAGCATGTGGAAATAGCCTACCCTTAGGATTTTGACCTCTCATCAGAGTGCTTGTGAGATGGTCAATCCAAGGTTGGACTGGTTGCAAAATGGAAACTATGCTATTTTACTTAGGCACTTGCTCTATCCCATTTTTATTTTTCTTTTTGTTTTATATTATTTTTTATCTTTATCATTTTTTGTTTCTTTCTTATTTTTCTTTTGCCTTCTTTTTATGTTTTGTAATCTGCCTTGTAACCCATGTAGCTCCTTAAGGTTTTCTGGTGGCGCTAATTTGGTAATAGCCTTAACCTTATTAGGGTCTACAAGTATACCTACTTTTGATACTACAAAACATAGCATATGACTAATTTTGATGCCAAAGACACACCTTTTTGGGTTTAGCCTAAGCTCATGTCTAAGACAACATTTGAGGATGCGGTCCAAGTCCTGTGCATGATCATGAGCTAACTTGGAGTTAACTGTTATATCATCAATGTAGTCATTAAGAAAATATAGTAGATAATCACTAAAGATATATGTCATTTCACGTTGGTAGGTTTCTCCTACGTTCTTTAGTCTAAAGAACATCATTGTATAGAAAAACATAACCCAATGGATCATGAAGGTGGTGTTGGGCTAGTGTTCTAGGTTGATTCAAATTTGGTTGTACCCTGAGAACCTATCCATAAAGGAAAACAAGGTATGACCAGCCATAGTATTGATGAGTTAGTCAATACTAGGTAATGGAAAATCAACTTTGATGGTTGCCTTGTTTAAGTCTCAGAAGCCTATGCAAATGCATATACTTCCATTTTTCTTAGGTACAACTATGATATTTGAAACCCAATTAGCATAATCAACTGTTCGGATGAAACTAGCTTTGTAAAGCTTAGTGATTTCATCATGAACTACCAAAACCACCTTAGGCTTAACTTTATGATCTTTCTATTTAACTAGTTTTATGCTAGGATCAAGGATAATGTTGTATTGTACTATGCAAGGGTCTAGACCTAGCATGTCCTTGTAGGACCATGCGAATGCCTTGATGTTATCGTTAAGGACTTTAGAGATGCTTTGTTTAATTTGAGGCACTAAAAAAGAACTAAATTTTAATATCTTCACCTCACCTTTACATGTTACTACAAGGGTTTCAATGACAGGATCCTTAGTTATGTCACCTACCTCTAGTTCTAGACCTCTAACTAGATGGTTTGGCTAGTTTAGAGATGCCTCTAAGGATGCTATGTTTATGTCATAAGTCACAGGTTCAAAGTCTAGGAGCTTAGTGTTTATGCATCTTGTGGTACCATCATATGGTCTAGTTAAGACTAAGGGTGAATGAAGACTCTTGTATGCATTCATTCTGCAATCCTAACAAAAATGCTACAAAACAACCAAAAAAATGTTGAGTGGCACCTATCTTAATAAGGAAAAATTCATAAAATAGGGAAGACAATGTTATGAAAATTTCCCTAACTATGTAGTTGTTAGATCAGGTAAGAAAGTATGTAAAGTCATCTTGGGGCCTCAATTGGCCATCAAATTGCTAGTTTAACGTTGTAGTGGACCATGGTTCATATGGAAAACATGTATTTAAGCAAAGTTTGGAAGGTTTCAAATGTGGGGCTAAGCTAAATGTTTATTTGGCAATCAGAAAAAATGCAAAAAAATTTCTAAGTATAGGGATGCTAGAAAAGTTGAAAAACATTTTCTAACTTTGGTTGTTACACGCATTACACGTGGGACATTGGATAGGCCCCAAGAGGATGACATGTCCTTCAACCTGGAAGCATACCATAGTAAACCTATCATTTTCAAAGTTAAAGTAAGCAGTCAACGAGTGTAGCGTAGCCAAGGTGAAGGGATATAGAGTGTAACAATGATAGAGGGGGAAGCTAGAGTGTAACAAAGAGAAGGAAGAAATCAAGAGCATGACAATCAACCATGATGTGCCATAGTGAATGCCAATACCCTAGCCTCACCAACATCGGAAAAGGGGAACGTACATTAAGGCAGCTTCCTAGGGCACACATAGAGGATTGTAGGGAGATGTTGTCAGCTAGGTAAGGTGCTATGCTCTCACCTTGTGGTTTCTATTTTTCTTCTTCTCCTTTCAGGGTTTTGAGATTCTAAGGGTAGCCTACCTTGGGTAGGAACCACCACTGCTATTGTAGCTACCTTGAGTTACAACTATGATAGGGGATGCACATATTGCATTTTTCTATTTAGGCTTTTGATTTTTGTATTAAGGGTTTAACATCTCATGCATGACATGAGATAGAGGCTTTCTTGGTATCCCATGCATAACATGGAACAAATATTTTCTTGGCATTCAACACATGATGCAAGATAGGGATTTTCTTAGCATTTCATGCACAATGCTCAAAAAGGGATTTTTTAGTGTCCTGCATGTGGCATGGAAAAGGGATCTTTTTTCCACATCCTCTATGTGGTGCAAGAAAAGGTTTTTTTCTAGCCTCCTACACACGACACGGGAAAAAGGTTTTTTTGGTATCCTATGTATGACATGGCATGGGGCTTAGCCAAAGTGGCTTGAAAGAAAATGCAGAGCATGATCGTCCAAGTAGGATGACTATGAGGGTCATGACTATCATGCTGGGGAATGTTCCTAAAATCATAACAAAAGAAATTTAAAAAGAAAATATTTAACTTCCTAGTGTCATACTCCATAGATAATGTAGTTGACAAATTATGCTTTGCGATGAGCATAACCAATAGCTCAAAATTTTTTGACAATTGGACATTTTTGTAGTTGTCACACTCTGTGGGGAGCATAACCGATCCTTGTAAAAATTTTGCAATTGTTACACTTAGTGGGAAGCATAGACAATTCTTAGAAAAAATTGTTGCAATTATGAAGGTTATGATCTACGGAGAGCATAATTGATAATTAGAAAATTTTTTGTTATTTTGCAAGTGACGCTCTATGGGAGCGTAACCAATAGTTAGTAAATTTTTTGATACTTTGAAAATTATAATTTGTAAATATGCAACATAAATGTTAGTGTTGTGCCACCTTGGGAACTGGGTATGTTAGATGGGTATGCTGATGTCCCTTTCTAATGGGGCTTGGTGGAAAGTTAAGTATGTTGAGTGTAATGTTTATGCATTTTTTAGTCAATGCTAAGTATTGTGGCATTGAAGGGTATTTTTGAAACCTATCCTCATCGTAGTTGAGGTGGTAAGCATTTTGTATTGCATGAGTGAGCCTATGTTGAATGTGGCTGCACTAGACACACATGTGAGCCACTAGGCTATATGGTTCAAGTCAAGCATGCAAGAATTTCTAGAATTTTTTCTCTGCCACTTCAGTGTGATGATATGATCACACTTGGCAGCCAAAGTAGTGGGCATTATAATTGAAACACTGTTGCCTGAGGTGAACCAAGGCATTCTAAGGTTCATATCTAATGAGCCTACTAATGATGAAGCAGCAAGTTGCTTAGGCTAGGGCCACAAGGACCTTAGACTTTTATCTAGGGTTTAGGGAATGCCTGAATTTTAGTGTTATAACAAGAACAACACTTTTTTCATCATCCAATTCCTACACACTCTTTTCCAAAATCCACCTAGGAAAGTGTATTATGGTAGAGGGTGAGTCCCTTTACAATTTATTATATTGCCTGTTAGATTATGACTTAAGATGCTAATTTCTCACATCTATTGCTAGGTTTACCATTGACATAGATGGCCTCCATGATGAAGAGGGGGTGTTGAACTTAAGTTAAACTACCCTATAGGAATTCTGATCTTTTTAGAATTTTCATGTAGCAATGATTAAAAGATCAAGGTAGAATTAGTGGAACTTCCTCATTGATTTTCTAAGTCTTACAAGAGGTGTTAGGCTCTCAGCTAGTTGGATGTTCAATGAATAGCTGGCATACCAAGCATGGAAGAAGTTTTAACCCTACTATCATCATCCCAGATACCATTTGTGTCATGTGAGTTGTATATCACACTTTTTTATACACTTTTTTCTTTATTTTATTTTTTTATTTTTTTATTTTCTTTGTTGGTAATTTTACCTTTGCTTATTGTAGCTGCTATTAAGTTAGGTGAAGTCATGGTGGTTGCCATAGGTCACACTAAGGCCACTCTCATCTTTAAATATGGTGAGGTTGATAGTTCACAGTGCTAGTTGTGCTATGAGGCCCAAATGAAGATAGGAAGGAATATTTAGTGAGCTACGCTGATGGACCTTTTCTTGGCCATTAGCCAAAGTATCCCAATGGCCAAAATGATTACCATGATTGACTCCTTCACTAAGAGCACTAATCGCTTCAACACACAGGTCTGTAATATGCGAGCAACCTTTGAAATCATAGATGAATTATTTTCAGACCACTTTGGCATCCCCTCTAAGGGCCTACCAATTGTAGAAAGGATTGACAAAGACCTAGATCATAGAGGGAATATTAAGGAGTAGTTGGGCACTTCTAAGGTTTGCAAAGAAATACTTACCTAGTCTTCCAAGCTCATGCATTTCCATAGCTACTTTTCCAATGAAAGATTCTTTTGGTTGAGCAAGATTGGGTGATGAGAGACATAATAGAGGAGGTGATGTAGTAAAACTAGGCCTCTCACCTTAGCAGTAGCCTATGTGCTGAAATCATTAGGTTGCGTCACAACCTCAAAGCACGATCCCATGTGCACTTCACTTTCTTTGTAGCATGCCTACAAATATTTGTAGAGCTTTTTGTGTTTTGTGAGAATGGATAGTTTCGTTGTGCAAGACTGCCACCAAATTTTTAGGCCATGGATTCATCACCTATTTAACACCACATGGTCACAAGAACCTTCGAAGGCAACTGGCAAGTCATTTTTAGTAATGAATAGAGACAATGTGGGATGATCCTACTAAACACATAATAGTGTCAGGGAGGCCCCACCAAGTAACACTAAAAATGTAGCAAGAGGAACACGACTCATTGCTAAGATAGTGAGATTATATAAAATAAAGATTAATAAGCCATGCTCCGTAGAGGAGCCCACATGTGAAGTGAAGGAGGATGGAAAAAAACTCCAATTTATGCTTCATGATGTGAGCTTAGGAATTGGAAGTAAGTATGCATTATTTGGTATTTTTGTAATATTTCATGCTATATTATACTCATTATTGACCATTCTAAATCTAACTTGTGTGACATAGGCAAGAGGACCCTTGTAGTAGTAGCGGAGCCCATAGAGGATGATGTCCCTCAACTTGAGGGACAAATGGTAGATGAAGAAGAATGAGAAGCTGCTAAAGTGCTAAGGAAACTTGAAGAATAAGGGTTTCAATTCAAAAATAACGATCTTGAAAAATTCTTTGACAACATCTAGATGGATGATCCCCCCACTCTCACACTCGAGGGCTTGTTGGGTAAGAGCTTTCCACTACCATCTTCCTTTTTTCTCTATTTTCTTAACTATATTGTTCTTCCTTTTTTTTATTTTAATTTCTTAATGTTCACATCCTTGGCTATTTTTTCTCCAATAATCACTAAGTATGTTATGTTATAGTGGTCGGTGTTTCTATTCAATGTCCATCATCCACATCCACCTTCTATATGCAACAATGGACAGAGGCTCTAGAAAAGTTTGCCTTCATGCAAGGCATGATGAATGAAATGATAGATTATATACAATAAATAGACCTTGAGATTGTTATGTCTATTTTTATTATTTTTTATTTTTACTAATGTTTCTTACTTTGTTGGTGGCTAACATCATCTTGCCTATGATAGGTTAATAGCTTAAGTGGGATCCAAACAGGGTGGTCTAGGTTGACACTATGCTAGAGTTTCCCCTCGAGGTGGAGCAAGTGCCTTGATGCATATATGATAAGGCAAGAAAATGCATGTTATACTCCTCAAGAGAATTGTGCGAGTGTAAGCATTTTAATGAACACCTATGGAAATGGGTGTAGGAGCTTTAGGAGAGGGAGGCAAGCAAAGACACAAAACTAAATGACTTGCAATCCCACTATGACTTCCTGGTGGCACATGAAAAATCTAATGGTAGTTTTCATAGAGCTAAAATTAATTATGCTAGGTATTGGTCAACTATTCAAGGAAAGAACGAAGCTACCCATGAGGTGATTGAGCAAAAATTGTAGATGGACCTATTAGCAAGGAAAAATCAAGACTAGAAGAATTATGACATGAAGGTGTATTAATGGTGCCAGACTCAAAAGAATCACAAGCATCACTATAAGTAAGAAATCAAAGTATACTATAAAAAGCACAAAGATGAGTTTGTGGAGTATTGATGCCAAGAGATATTTCTTAACGTAATTGGTGTAACAATGGCTTATGAACTATTCACAAGCAACATAGTGGTGAGTAAAACCCCAAAGAGACAATTCACTATACCTTTTGGAGAGGTCACTACTATAAGGTTTTCACTAGGGCCACCCTCATGGACAGATATAGAGAAAGGGAAAACCCTCATGGGTATTGACCTTGGCAAGGAGGATTGGACATGGTTATCGAAGGATGAAATCCTTCAACTCTTGGAGGTTGGCCTTAAGATGATGCCCCTAGACATGGATGTAGGTCCTTGTTAAGTTTGTTTATATTGCATTATTTTTATTTACTTTATTATAATGTTGTATGTCACCTTATTTATTAGCTAATTTATTGTTTTATTTTTATTTAATGCAAGTTCTAGTTGATGATGTAAGATCCAACAGAGCAGCAAACAAAGAGGAAGAGGAAGAGCCCTAGCCCCCACCACACACTATAGGCTAGAATGCCCAAAATGTAGCCCTACTATTGGACAATTTTGTAATTTTGGATATTTTATGTTTTGGATGTAAACTTGAACTATACATCTTATTGATAAATTAATGAAAATGTGATGATTATTTTCTTGTCATTTTGTTGTAATTTATGTAATGTTATTGTATTTTTGACTTGTGATTAGATTGATGCAATTAGGCCCCTTATGGACCCCATGCCACTTTAATGCCATGGTATAAGGGCCATCGCTAATTTAAGGCCATTTTTGGTGACAACATACAAGGAAGCTACTTGCTAGTTTTAGGCCTTAGCGAGCCATGTAATAGTTTAAGGCCATTTGGAGCCCCTCCTTTTTTTTCTGAAAGGCTAAATAAAATTGAATGAACTAAAGAAATAAAATAGCTAATGCAAGATGTAAACAATAATTCAATCATAACTTTATAGGGAAAGGACAAAGGGTAAATGAAACATGTAGGTGAACTAAGGATGTGACTTAGTCATGTTGGTGTTTTCTAACCCGATGTGGGTTAGGAGGCATGTAAGGTTTGGGAGGCACAAGAAGGTATTTTCCTAGACATTTTTCTATTGTAAAAAAGTGCAATTCTACCTAGAAAGCTCCTATATGGAGGTTGCTTGCTTTGCTTGGTTGTTTAAACTCAGTCGAACAACATGGACTTTTACCTTGAATAGGTGGTTCATCTTCAGAGAACTCTACCTTCAACCCTTATTCTATATCTACATTGTTGATGGTTTGGGTCACTTTATTGTCATAATTGATCACCACCTCTCCACCCTTATAGGGCAAATGGATCTCTTGGTGAATCGATGAAGAAATGACCCATAGCTAGGCTAGCCAAGACCTCCCTAGGATCAAGTTGAATCTAGGCATTTCTTCAACTACAATGAACTCAAAATTAGTGGGGAATTTCTCCCCTACGACAAATCCTATCATGACTATTTCTTTTACAACCACATGTTCTCCATTGAAGGATTTCAAGCACATTGATGTTTTTGGCCTAATCTAGTCAACCAGGCCAAGCTTATTAATGATGGGGAATGGGATGGCATTGGTTGCCACCCCATCATCAACCTACACCATACAAACTTTATATTGGCCTACATAAATTGTTATAAACATGGGTGCAATAGTCACCTGTTTTTAGGAGCAACCTTGACTACCTAATCATGCAATGTTAAGGGTGTTGACCTTGACTCTTGAGTCGTGGGCAGAAACATTATAATGTGAATGATCTTTTCATCTATTATAACATCTTCCTTAACAGGAATAGATATAAACATGTGAACCAATGCCTTGCGATGAGTAGTGGAAGTCATTATCAAGTTGTATAGGCTCAAAGTTTTATTCTTTTGTTTAAGAGCCTATTTAACTTGTCCCAGCATGTCCAAGAAATCTTTTTCATTATTTCTTGTTTTGGTGGCTCTTACCTCCTCCATTTTTCCTAAAAGAAAAATCTCCTAAGGAGGAGATTTAACCTTTGGTTTTGGTGTGGGCTTTTGAGCCTTAGCACTTCTCTATCGACTATTTGCATTTGTGTTGGTAGGTTTAGATGATGAGGCCATGGGGATGACTAACAAGGGGGTTGGCTTAGGAGGACCTAGCTCCATGCATTCCTTAATCATTTTGTTAGCAAAACACTTATCATGTCTCTTAGGGTATACTTTGGGTGGGTAGGATGTGATGTAGTTTTGACCATCGAACCCTAGGCAGGTGGGGGTTCCACATGCGTTGGTACTCTAATGACAAAAGGTGTCTAGGTCACCATCATCGTAACATGCGATAGGGCCTTAACCACAAAGGATTTCATGGGCACCTGAGGAGGTGATTTAATGATAAAGGGGAACTATGGTCTAGTCAACATTTATGCCCTAGAATTATTAGAGGGCACATGAACCATGAATGATTCATGTGTTAGTTCTATGTTATCATCAACACTAATAGAACTGACGATATAACCTACATTGCTAGCATTGATAGGATCCTTGTAGACCTTAGTTGATTGGTTTTCTAGCCATACAAGATTTCTTTCATTAAGGACTAGTTTTCCTTGATCAATCATGCATTGAATGTTATCTTTCAATGCTAAGCAATAGTCTGTGTCATGGCCATGCAACTTGTGATAGTTGTAGAACAGATCTAATCTAAAGTTTTTAGGGACTGGAGGCTCATTTAGCATAGTTTCATAAGGGATTTTAAGGACCTCACAATACCTCTTATGGAATTTTTGTGCATCCTCAAATGTTTGTTTATGCTAGATGCACCTAGCACTAAGCAACTAATCTAAGAGCTTAGATAACTTAATGGGAAAGGAGGTGTACTTTGAATAATCCTTGCACTCAAAGTTTGTCCTTTGGGGAGCTTTCCTTGCAGCCACTAATGGTGTGGGTTGGTTGGTTCCTATAGTGCCAAAACTTGATGCCTTGTTGTTGTTTGCTGAGGCCTTAGGTATCTTGGCTATTGGCTTAGTGTTGTTGGGTTTGGCTTCATCAGGCATAGCTACAATATTTGCTATCACCTTCCCTTTTTCCTTATCCTTTTTCATATGTGCATTTTTATAGGCCACATACGCTAGGTCGTTACTAGCTTTTTCTACATCTTTTATGATGTTTGTTTGAAAAAAATATTGGCTAAGAGAGTGTAGGGCTAAGTAGTACAGTTTTGACTTGATAAAGTCATTTATTATGCCCTTAAAGATAGCCAGAAGGTGAGTTTCTATTATTGGCTCACAAATTTCATTGATGGAAGCACTTCAATGTTGTATAATTTTTGCACTAGCTCTAGCACCCCTTACTTGATGTTCATTAGTTGGTCTAAGGTGGCCTTGGGCTTTAAGTTATACTTTAAGCAAGTTACAAATTGGCTTAGAAGTTGCTCTAAAGTTGATATGGAAGCTCTAGGGAGTGCATGTTACCAATCAAGAGATTTTTTAGTTAAGGACATGGCAAAGACATGGATGATTACATGTGGCCATGCTTGCAAAAGAAAGCATTCAAAATGAAAAGTTACAAGGTGGACATTGGGGTCTCCTTCACCGTTGTATTTTGTGAATTGAGGAAGTTAGACTCTAGGAGATAGAGCTAGTTGTGGGACTGTAGGACTGATGGGGTTATCTTGATAGAAATCCATCACATGGATCATTTCTGAGTTGGCCACTTTAAGCCACCTAACCTCCTCCATGAGAGTTTGAGTGAGTTAGAACGCTTGGTCCAAACATAGGGATGCCATAGCAAGTTGCACTATTTGTGCTACTAGTGATGCCATTGGAGTGGTCCACAGCGCTATTGTGGGCTATGTTACCACATGGAATACTTATTGAGTTATTTGTTGCATGTATTGTGAAATGTTTGATAGCTACACCATAGGCATAGAGGTCATAGCCCACCTTGAAGTTGTGGCTTGGGCTATTGTTGGTGGTGCTACTGAGATGGCTAGAATGAATGATGCTTGACTTGTTTATGGCTAAGATATGGGCATCATGTGCACATATGCTAGTGTCAGCATCATGGATGCCATTAGGGATGGCAACATAGACCATGAGGAGATGACAAAGGGGAGATTGGTAGAGAGTGTTGAAATTTTTTATGCATGTAGTACTTGGTGGCTAGCTACCATAGGCATGGATTTGGGTGGTGAAGGTGACGCTACTACCTCAAGGAAAGTAGATGACTATGACAAGTGTGAAACAAAGCTAGAGGTTGGTTGTTGGATGGAGGCATAGAATGGTACACAACTATCTCAATGAGACTCAAACTCCTTGTGCCCATATTGTAGGGGCTCTTCATAGTTTGATGTAGCATCTTGCTCTTTTGGCCCACTTACCCTAATGTGTTGGTCTAGTAGCCACCTAAAGGTGTTGGTGAGTGGGATGAACACATCTAGAATAGGAAGGAACTCTTTTCCATTTTGGTGGATGATTTCAAAATTACACTTCACTTCTATTTCTTTGTGGTAGAGGGACAGGCCCGCCTAAAGCTTTCCACAAAAGAAATTATACCTTTCATCATCCAATGCCCTATATTCAGGTGATTGGTTATGCAGTTTGAGTGATTGTTGTTGTGGTCATATAGGGTTGAGTAGTTTCTCAATGTCTCCCACCTATTAAACAGGATGAACTACCTCCATGCTTAGGGTAGAGGTTAAAGTGTTGATGGTGTGAAGTTCAAAAACATTAGTGGCTGGGACATTGAGAGGTTGATGGGAATATAGCCTAACCCAGAATCCATGCAAGGGCCATGTTGGGAAATGGAAATTAGGTGCCTTGAATAGTCTGGTTGATCAAATAGGAACTTACATGGTGTTAGAATAACCATTTGTAAGAAATATTTGTAGAGCGTTACATGAGGATACTAGGATAGTAAGTGAGAGTGTAGTAAAGAATCTTGACCCTAAAACAGTAACGTGAGCATGAAAATATATATTGAATAGTGGAAAAATGTAAGAGCTATGCTTAATATTAGAGGAAAATGCTTAGACTATGGAACTATGACCACACTACCCAGAGTGCATGTGCTAGATTTTAAGAGATCACAATGTACCTACAAAAAATGTCAAAACAATGCAACTTGGAGGCTACACTTTGAGACTATGTCTTCACCCTCTTTCAAGTACAATCAAGCATAGGAACAATTTTTGGAATAAATGGGGATAAAACAGAAATGCAAACTACTAATCTTGGTTGTTGGAGGGATGTCATAGTTGAGATGAAGGTTGATGTTGAGTTCTGGTGGCTTCTAGAGGTTATTGGAGGCTTTTCTCAAGTGTTAAGCTAGCTATTCTTTAGAGTGTAACATAACACTTAGTGAAAATTTGGAAAATTTTGATTTTATTCACACTAGTTACACTGGCTATGCTAAAGATCATAGAAAAACATAGCAAGAACACTTAGCCAAATTTTGATGAAATTTGTAATTTTCCTTCATGGCACACTAACTATGCTTGAGGGTGTAGTAGGATAGGCATCCTTGGAACCTAGGAAATATGCTTGATATGATTTCCATGTCGATCCAGCTTGACAATCCTTTGTCCAACACTTGGATAAAACTAGGCACTTGAACCTCTATCACACTTACCATGCTATGGAGTGTAGTAGAGTGTAGCAACTCGAAAAATAGAAAATTTGCCAAACTATTTTGTCCATCTTTAGCACTTTTGACAACTTCTAGGTTAGTAGTTGGGTGAACTAACAACTAGGACATGTGTCAAGCTAAGTACACTAGGAAGTGTAGCAAGCATGATAGCCTGAGGGATAGAAAATTTTCTAAACTACTTCATCCATCCTAAGAAATGCTTGACCACATCTAGCTTGATACTTAGGCAAACTAGCCATGGAAGTGTGTGCTCTACTGGCTACGCTGGGGAGCACAATAGGTAGTTTTAGAGCATAATAGAACACTTAAAATTTTTTTATGAAACAACTGCTAACACTTAGAAAAATCTTGCAAAAAAGGACTCAATGTGTGCTACGTTGGATATGTTGTAGAGTCTAACACCCACACTTAGAAAAAACTTTGGCAAGTTTTGACACTTAGATAAATTTGCTGCTAAACAACATAAGGCTAAAATTGGTGGTGTTTCATTGGCTCCTCTTTGCTGACATCTAGAGGATTGACCTGAGATATGTCAAAAAAGAATACGAAACACCATGGTGAACATGACACCAACACCACTTGTTAGTGCCTTATTAGACAATGTTTCACGATGCTTGAGAGTGCTAAGGGAATAAAGAATGGTAGGGAATAGGTTAGGGATATGGGTCAAGGGATAACAATTCGAAAGGATATTCATGGTGCATGTGGCTATAGGATGTAGTATTATGATGGCTTGTTGCCAAAGCATGATCACTCATCAGAGTGCTTGTGAGATGGTCGATCAGGGGCTAGACCAATTGTGAAGTAGTAATTGTGCTATTTTACTTGGGCACTTGGTCTCTCCCATTTTTCTTTTTCTTTTGATTTTATTTTTCTATTGTCTTTCTCTCTTTTCCTTTTATTTTGCTTTTTCTTTTTCTTTTCCTTTTCCTTTTGTCATATTTTGTCTTGTCGAGTGGACTACATGCCACTCAACAAAATTTTCTTAGAGGTAACCACATTGCATCTGTAGGATGGGTGTCTCCTCCCTAGGATGAGTTATGTTACATTTTTTTAGGGCTTTAATTAGCCCACAAAGGCTCCCCATGGGATGAATTGCATTACGTCCATCATGGATCCTACAATTGACTACAGGAAAGGTTCCACATGCATCAGGGTAGCTTATGGAGAGTGTGGAAGAATGCAAGATTAAGAGGTAGAGGTAAATTGGCTAGAGGGATAGTAGGGATGTGCACTTTAAAGTAGATTAATGAGTCAAAACAAGCACATAGAAGCAATTTAGTGACCCACGACTGTGATGAAATGCACCTCTCAACGTCACCACCAAGGCTTCATCCTACAAACACAACATATAGAAAACAAGAAAAATAACCACCATGTAAGATGAAGGGTAAGTCATGCTTGCAAGGACATTGAAATATTCATGGATGCTATGTTAGTTGTAGGTGCATGCAATGTCCAAAGTAGGAAGGATAGTTTAGGCATTGACAAGGACTGGCTCCAGAAGCTCCAGTATCCACACCAAAAGTGAGCACCCAAGTGGATAGAGGTAATGGTGATGTAGGTGCTTGGGTGTTCTCACCTAGCAACATGGCAAGGAGCCATGCTACTAAATGCTCTTCCAAGCTTAGGAATGGTGAGGATTGGAGGATGGTAGTATTATGGCTGGGCCATGCTACCTTTGGTTCTCTAGTGGGTGATGCTAACGATGGGAGCTTTGACTAGGATGATTGGTGATGATGGTGGTAGCTCTAGAAGGTTAACAAGATGCCAATAGGAATATCTATAAGATCATAAAGATGCCAAAGATAGTGACACTGTAAATGTCCCATAGGTTTTTTCCCTGATTATGTGAACTTCATTCTAGAACTACAACACCCCACCCCATCCTACTTGAGAGGTGTGGGTAGGTGACAGAGGGTTGAAAGTATTTACGCTCACTTGTACGCAAAACTATGTGTGTTGAACTATGGATGTTGAATTGTGAACCCAGTTTTCACTCTTCATAGACCACATGGTGTGCTAGTTTAAGGTCCTAGCAAACTATTGTGCAAGTTTAATGTTGTAGTGGATAGTGGATAGCCAGTTTAAGGTCATAGCAGACTGTGTTTTGGGTGCCAATTTAATGTCACAACCCAGGGACATTCTATGCTAGTTTAACATCAAAGCAGACATTTTGTGCTAGTTTAACATCATATAAAATGTTCTATTCTAGTCTAATATCATAGAAAACATTCTATGTTAGTTTAAAGTTATAGCAGATGTTTTGTGCCAGTTTAACATCATAGCAAATGTTTTGTGCCAGTTTAACACCATAGTGGATATTCTTTGCTAGTTTAACATCATAACAGATGTCCACTTACCTTGATTTATAGTTGGTGTAGCATTACGTACTAGGTGTAGTACGACTTTAGGTATGAGTGGTTATTTGGATTGATAAACTCATTTCCATCTAGGTTAGCAAGCTTGAATGCTCCATTGTCATAAGCCTTTATGACTAAAAAAGGCCCTTCCTAGTTAGCTAAGAATTTGTTCATGGGCTCATGAATGACCTTGATGTCAAGGTCCCCCTTCTTAATCAAGCATTAATGTTGATTATGACAATGCTTCTACCGTTTCCTTTCTTGGTATCACTTGATGCAACCAAGTGTTTGCAAGCTCTCCTTCTCTATAGAGTCAAGGTCAATGATTCTCAGCTCATTCTAAACATCATCCATGAAGCTTGAGAGGATCATATGAAGCAATGGGACCTATAGTGCAAGAGGTAGCATTACTTTTTATATATAAATAATACTATATGGTGTCTTACCTATTGCTATTCTGCATGTGGTATGATAGGCCCATATTGCATAGACTAGCTATTCATGCTATTGTTGCTTGCTGTTGCTAAGCATCCTCTTCAGAAGATCAATGATAACTTTCTTTGTAGCCTCCACTTGACCATTTACTTGAGGGTAGTATGGTGATGAAAAGGAATGTTTGATGTTAAGGCTTTTGTAGAAGGCTTTAGTTTCTGCACTGCTAAATTGTGGTTCATTGTTTGTGACTATAGTCATAGGTAGACCAAATTAGGTCACTATGTTATCTAGCATGAATTTGCAAACCTACTGTAATGTTGTCTTTCTAAGGGGAATGGCTTCAACCCACTTTATAAGATATTAAGTTGTGGTAATGATGAAGCTATATCTTGCAAAAGACTTAGGCATTATAGACCTTATGATATCTAACCCCTAGAGTTGGAATGACCACATGATCTGCATAGTATTTAGTTCAATGGGTGGCACATGCATTAGGTTACCATGTTGCTGATACACATTACATGTCTTGATCTTGGAAATGTAATAGCACTCCATGTAAGGTCAATAATGCTTCCATTACCTTAGAGGCTATGTAGCCTCTGCATAGTCCCTCATGGACTTGATTAATGATCATTTGTGTCTCACTACCACTAATGCAAGTTAACAGTATTCCATCATAGGATCTGTGACACAAGGTGCTATCACCTACAAGGATTTATTGTTGTGATCACTTTTGTATTGTGTCTTTTTAGATAGAGGTTAGATTTTGCAAAGGCTCTCCTTGTTAGAGGTATGTCTTAATATTGTGATACCACTCTTGGGCATGAGCTATGCTTGTCAAATTTATGGATGCAATGCTCGTTATTTGAGTTATAGGTTTAGTGTAATCCACTATAGAAGTGGGCAATGTAGAAACCTTGTTAGGTGCTATGCTTAAGGATAAAGTAGCTAATGCATCAGCAATGGCATTTTCATTACGGGGAATATGTTGGACATCAACAATTGCAAATTATTTAAGCAAGTGTTTCACCAAATCATAGTAAGGTTGTAGATGTTATGCCTTGTAATCATAAACCTCTATGAATTGGTTGATAACTAGCTTCTAATTGCCTCAAACTGCCATGTTTTGGCTTACTAACTCTTGGGCTGCTAAGACACCTCTAAGGGGACCTTCATACTCCATAACTCCTCAGCACCTACTTCACTTCCACACGTAAGCATGATACTTGCACCTTGTCTTGCATAGCATGATAACTATTAGTCAAACAAGCTTTGACTCCCTTGCATCTATCAACACTACATCCATAGCATCCTAGGGACTATGACCATATTGTCTCATTACCCCACTGTGCCTTTCTGACACTGCGTACTAGTTGTACATATCATTTAATCAAAAGTCATGCTCCCTCAATCTTGGGGTGGTTCATTTTCTTAGATAAACTTATTCCATTTTTCCTATAGCATATATTTCAAATTGTTATCATATTTGTTTATTTCTATTGTCAATGTACATTAAGACACTCATGTTGATGCACTCTCATTGTTATACATGTTATGCTCTTTGCTTGTTCAAACTCCTATGCGTGATGCTCTAAAAAAACCATTTGGAAATGGTTATTAGACACCACGTAAGTCCCTATCTAATCAATCAGACTTAGGGTTAGGCTATACATATGATGACCTCTTGGTGTTCTAGCAACCAATGTTTTTATATGCCATAGTTTTTTGGTGCTAAAAGAAGGGCTTGAACCTCTATGTTCCTTCTATGTGCTATGGGTAGTCCTACATGCTTTCTGTACCTCCACTAGCAACGAGCTAGCATAGATGTGACATCCCTATGGACCTACCATAGTAATAGCTAGATCATAGACTAGTGTAGGAGTTGTCTACATTTCGATTGGTAAATATTGGTCCCAATTGATGGTTCCCCTAGAACCTCATAGGATACAAAGCCCAAAACTATGTACCACGTTAAGCTTTGTGTTCTATATAGCGTGATGACCCCGTTAGTGTGATTGTCCCACTTAGTGTAATGAGCATAACAATGCAGACTACTCTTTTTTCAACATTTTTAGACATTTCCATTTTTGGCCTATTTTCTATGCAACTTACCTATTTAAGCATTTTAGCTCAAAAGTTACTGTATTTCATCATTTCTCACAAGTTTCTTCGCTTCTCATGTCATTTTTGATGTAGTAAAAATGAACCAACCTAGCACCTCAGCTACCACCTTAAGGTTGAAGATAGCTCATACCTTGCAACATGTGATAGATCTTGAGCGACTACTTAGCCCAGTGTAACAACAGCAGTAGTCTCTTAGACTGCAACATCAATCGCCTAAACACAAAACATGTGATGAGGTGTGCTACCACTTCTTATATGCAAAGATCCAAGCAGGCCTACGGTTGGACCGTTAGAAATTTGAAGAAAATCACAATATTGAAATCATCCACTACAACGAAAGGTAGTTCCTTCCTACTCCTGATGCCATCATACCACTCACTAAAACATTCCAATGGATATTAAACCAACATATTCGATTGAGTGGGCCAAAAGTGCAAGACACGACATCTCATTATGCAGAGCCCCTCCATGATGGACAAGACGAGTTTGAATCCAATTCCAAAGGTGATGGCCTACTCTATGCCACAGCCTCATAGTCCACCTTTGTATTCCTTTTACATCAATCACAATCCTTCACCTCTTTTGTGATAGCTCTGATGCTTCCATAGCCCAAACCTTCCTTGGTGGTAGGTATCCATCAAATGTTATCAATGTAATAGCATGTAGGGCCTTCAGCCTCCTTTCCCTTTATTATTCCTTCACAGTTCATCCAAGTTTCACAACCAACATCTATGATGCCTACGTTACCATATGTACATACTATGCCTACATCGCAATTCTAAATAAGTCCTATTTCCATTACTTCCTCTACGCTGATTCTACCACCAGTAGCAGCTCTGACCTCAACTACATGGTGGGTAGTGACATCATTTCCTACTATCCAATTGTCTCAGATACCATAGTATATGTAGCCTCAAACATATTAAGCTTCACATATGGTGCAACCAACTACAAGTCTATGGGCTACTCTGGCATCAGGGCAGGTAACCATTTCCATAACACCATGAATGGTGGTTGCTCAGGCAGCACCACCCTTAGGGTTATGGGCTTCTCAAATGGTACCACCAACGGAAGCTTGTTTGATAGCACTCCCAATGGAAATGGTAGCTACATCAATAGCACCACTAATGATGGTTGCTTTGATGGTGCCATTGGTAGTCCAACTAATGTAACCTTCCATAATACCTCTAGGTCTAGACCAAGCCTTTTAGCTTATTCAAACCCTCACTGATGAAGTCAAGTAGATTAAAGTCACTAGCTCTAAAATAGTCCATGTAATGGACTTTTATTAGGATGAACCTATTAGCCCCATCATGCTTCCACTTACATTGCCTCCTGAAATTTAACTCCCTCAATTTACAAAATACAATGGAGAGGGTGATCCCAATGGCCACCTAGTCACTTTTTAATATGAGTCCCTATTATTGCAATTGTGGCCACATGTGATTATTCATGTTTTCACCATGTCCATGACTAGTAAAGCTTTATACTGGTATCATGTGCTTCCTCATGCCTCTATTTCAACTTTGGAAGAATTGCTAAGTCAATTTGTAACTTACTTCAAGTACAACTTGAAGCCATAACCCACCTTAGACGAACTCATGAATGTTAAAAAATAAGTGTTAGAACTCATCCAAAAATTCATACAATGGTGAAGTGCTACTTTAAATGACATTTGAGAGCCAATTGATGAATCCCATGTAGTAGCCATCTTTAAGGGTGCTATAAACAAGTTCATCAAATCCAAGCTATATTATTTAGTGCCACATTCCTTTAGCTAGGCCTTTTCTTAAACAAAAAGCATACAAGATGTAGCTTAGGCTAGCAAAGACCTCACTTGAATAACTTACAAGAACACACATGCAATGAAAGACAAAGAAAATGGAAAGGCCACTACAACCACTGTGGCTACTGTAGTAGGTGAAGCCAAAAACAACAACAACAAACAAGTGACTAAGGCACCTGAGACCTTAGCCACCACTAGCAAAACATCAAGCTCTGGTAATGCAGGGACCAACCAGCCCACGACGTTCACAACCATAATGTAGACTTCACCGAGGCTGACCTTTGAGCATAAGGATCACTCCAAATACACCCCTTTGTCAATTAAGCTATTGGAGCTCCTAGACCAATTACTTATTGACAGGCACATTGAAAATAAGAAAATGTCAGAAGATGCCCATCGGTGGCACAAGAGGTACTGTGAGATCATTTAGGAACCCTTTGTAGCTATGCCCAATGATCCTCAAGTACCTGACAATTTTAGGCTAGATCAATTTTGGAACTACCACCAATTTTGTGGCCATGACACAAATTATTGCTTAGCATTGAAAGATGACATTCAACATATGATTGATTAGGGTAAGTTGGTCCTTGAAGAAAATAGTCCTATTCAGCCAGAGAACCAATCTATGAATGTCTATATGGACCTACTGAATGGTAGCAATGCAGGATATACCATTAATGCTATTAGCATTGATGACAACATAGAGTCAACACATGAACCATTTGTGGTTTGTGTACCTTCCCATGGTGTTGAAGCTTTGATGTCAATTAGGCCATAGGCCTCATTTATCATCAAGATACCATCTCTAGCACCCACAACACCCTTTGTGATCAAGGTCCCATAGCGATTTTCCACTAAGATGTTAAATTGGAAACCACAATAATTTTTCGCGAAGACATTAAACTAGCAACCACAACAGTTTTCCACTATGTTAAACTAGCAACCACAACAATCATCCTCTAAGACATTAAACTAGAAACCACAATAGTTTTCTGCTAGGATGTTAAACTGGCAACGAAACCAATCATGCATTAAGACATTAAACTAGCATGATGCAGCAACAACAACCGCTAAGCAACCTTTCGTCGTCAAGATGCCACAATGAGTTGGGTCAAACAAGAACTCCTACAACAACCTCTAAACTATCATTTGTCATAAAGATGCTACAAAATGATGGCCCCTCACCTACTTGAAGCTCAACAGTTGGTAATGTCTCAAGATCTACTCCCTTGAGGGTTGATCCCACTAGTAACCTAGGTAGATCTACCAAATGGTAATGCAAGAGGATGAATGACTGCCTTGCAACCTGAAACACCACAAAAATCTGTGAGTTTAGCATCTGTCCGACAAGAAGAAGATCCCCATGATCCACAGGCCAATCTTGGAAGTCGAAAAATCTGGTTAAGTGTTGTGCCAGCGTCTACGCCCAGCGTTCACGCCCAGTGTCCACGCCCAGCGTTCACGCCCAGCGTCTACGCCTAGCGTTCACGCCCAGCCCTCCAGCGTACATGCCCTGTTACGGCAGAGGCACACGCTCGACGACAAGATTTCCAATGGCAACATGAAGATTGCACCGAAGAGCAAGGATTGAAGCAAGTGGACATCCTTCGGCGTATACGCTGGCGTATACGCCCAACATTCACCAGCGTATACGCCCCAGCGTATATACGCTTGTCTATTCGTCTACACCCAGCGTATACGCTCGGCGTATACGCCCAGCGTATACGCCGGCCTATTGTATAATGTATACGCTCGGCGTATATCATGTTTGTAAATTGTAACGCCCGGTCTACACGCCACGTGTCTCCCCGTCTGCTTTTCCCGGTAACCCTATCCCTATAAATAGCCCAATTTTCCACATTTACAACCCCCGCCGCAGAAATTTACCAGAGCCGACCCAAAGCAATTACGCTGCTGAAACCCTCTACTCTTACGCTTACGCTGGAAGACCTGCACGCTGCACGCTGAGCATAGTCCGTGCTTTGCCTACCGTGTCAGCCGCCTGCACCCCTCCGTCCACCGGGGCTTTACGTCCGCCTTGTGTCCCTACACAACTGCGTTAGACCGGTGCACAACATTTTAACTCTATAATTCATTGTTTACGCTTCTTGCAAGTTCTTTTACAGTTTTACGTCAATTTGGCCCACGCTTCGTTCACGCCAGCTTACATTTACGCTGTCTGCGTCCGTGTATGTTCACTATTTACGCCGTGTGTGCCTGTTTACGTCCTTTACACTTTTACGCTATTCGAGTCTGCACGCTTACGCTGGGCCTATCTCTGTTTAAGCCGTTTACATCCGACAGTGCTTACGCCCCTCTACGCTTACGCTGTACGCTTGTTTCGCAGTTCACGCCCCGTTTTACACAACTCAGCGTATAACACCTCGGTGGCGCTTGGGGAAGTCCTTGTTTGATCTGCGTGCGGACCATTCAAGGCACTCTACCTTCGTCCACTCCAGCTCACCCTCAAATAGAGGCAGGATCAACTGTGCTTGCCCGCTGATCTTTCAGTGCCCGCAACGTTCTAGCCTTGCACCGACGATTTCGGTTGGCACAGTTTTTGGCGCTAGAAGGAGGGCCCTTCGCTAAACAGGCTTCAATTTAATCAGCGTCCTCGCTGCTGTCTTTAAACCAGACTTAGTGTCTACGTTTTCGACTCTAGCATTTACGCTGCACAAACCCTAGCGTATACGCTACACACTTACGCCAGTGTCTACGCTGCACTTAGCTTATACGCTACACGTTTATGCCAGCGTTTATGCTGCAGACAAACCCCAGCGTATACGCTACACGCTTACGCCAGCGTTTATGCTGCAGACAAACCCCAGCATATACGCTACACGCTTACGCCAGCGTTTACGCTGCAGACAAACCCCAGTGTATACGCTACACGCTTACGCCAGCGTTTACGCTGGATACTTAGCCTGTAGACGCGTCTACGCCACCGCATACACCGTTATCCATATCAATTCCACACATTTAAATCGTCTATAATCATGAGTCCTATCAATATCACTGCTGCTACCACCCAGAACGCTAACATCTCAGACACAACAACTGCCCAGCAATCCACCACACAACATATGGGAGGGCAATCCACAATGGGGCCCCGTCGATCGTTGAGGTTGCAAGGGAGAGACCCTGCTGCTAACATCATAAGCCAAGACAAGTATAACTTCATTTGCATTAAGATACAAGCTGGCCTGGCAGTAGACCGGGCTGAGATGGAAGTAAAAAGGCAATTTGAGATCTTTTACAGAGGCGGGTATGAATTCATCCCTTCCCCATACGACGTAATCCCCATTCCGGAGCAATTCTCGGAGCTCTTTACGCAGCTCCTTCTACACAGGAGCCAATCGTTAGATCAGGTTACGGTAGAACCACAATGGGATGAAGAGGACGAATTTGCTGCGCAATCTGAGCCTGAAGACTCCTATCATACTCTCAGTCCACATAACCACGTGAACCCCGTATTTAACCCGGACGCAGGGGAGACCATACCCCTCCAACCCATTACCTCTGACCACACCCAAGCACTGCTACAAGAAACATCCGCGTCAGTTCAAATCCCTCCCCAGGGCCACCCTTTGCCCAATGCCTTCCCTTATACAGTTGCAAGTTCATCCTCACAAGCACTACCCCCTCACAGCAACTTAGGGGTGACGTTCCAAGCCCAGTCCCAAGTCGTAAGAATGCCACACGTTATACCTGTGTCCACAGCTGCCCACTACATCCCGCATATCCAAACGCATGCGTCCCCTTTCACTACCGTAACCCAACAAGGGGCCTCCTCATACAACATGGCTGGATAATGGCCGATGATGGGCACAACATCGCACCAGGCTTCCCACCACTACATACCGCCCCACACGTTGCCACCGACTCATGTGCCTCAGGCACAGCCACGACCACAGCAGCAACAGCCTCCTCTCTATAATGTAGTACCCCTGATGCCATCTACCGTACACTTCCCGCAAACACAACCCCCAACAATGCAACTTTCAGCCTTCCAGTCCACCATTCAGCAGTCTAACCCATACAGCATGCCACAAGCCCAAACCACCTTGCTCCCAAACGCTCAGGATTGGGCAGATGCCAAAAGAATGATGCAGGAATTGACAGACGAGGTAAAATGCCTCAAAACTGTCAATGATGGGGAGACAAAAGTGATAGATTTCTACAATGACGACCCTATCAGCTCCTCTGTCCCACCTTTAACCTTGCCCAAAGGTGTTCCCCTACCAACATTAACCAAATATAATGATGAGACAGATCCTAACGCCCATTTCATAACATTCCGGTTAGAATGTGCCCTGCTCCAGGCTTGGCCCCACGCTGTCCTCCAGGTGTTCCCCATGTCCCTTACGGGAAGGGCACTCGATTGGTACCGCGCCTTGCCCAGGAACTCCATCTGCGCTTTGGATGACCTTATACGCCAGTTTGTGACCCGGTTCAAATATAACTTGAAACCCGAGCCAACGCTGGATAGCCTCATGCAGATTAAGCAGGGGCCTCTCGAACCGGTCCAAAAATTTATTCAAAGATGGAGCGCAGCTCTGAACGAGCTTCATGAACCGATCTCCCCATTTTACCTACTTACGATCCTAAAAGGGGCCGTCAACGATTTCTTTAAATCTAAACTGTATTACCTCAATGCGCGAGATCTCAATCAGGCGTTCGAGCAAATTAAGAACATTGAAGAAGCTGCCCAAAACAGTCACGATCCAGCCTACATAGCCTTTAAGAATCAACATACTAAGAAAGACAAAGAAAAGGCTAAAACCACTATAGCAGCCGTAGCAGGGACGCAACAACAAAAGCCACCGACGCCACCTGCTAACTACTATCACACTCAGCCCGCAGCCACCGCACAAGAATCATCATCGCAACAGAATCCGACGAACCGTACACGGAACTTTGAGAGGAAAGAACCCTCTCAATACACGCCTCTTCCAATGAAGCCTTCCCAACTCTTCGATCAACTCTTAAAGGCTGGGTTGATGAGCCACAAACAATTATCTCCTACGGCCATACAAAGACACGACCGATTCTGTCAACTCGTACAGAATCCGAGCCTAGCAACGCCAGATGAGCCCCCCGTGCCCAAACGATTCCGTATGGATCGCTTTTGCGACTATCATCAAAGACCGGGTCATGGAACAGATTATTGTTTCACTTTGAAACAGGACATCCAACGGATGATTGACGAAGGTAACATCATATTCGATGGGGCTAACCCCGTCCAACCACAAAATTAGACCATGGGGGTGTACCAAGACCCCCTAAACACTAAGGAGGCTCCATACACAATTAGCACGATTTATTGTGATGATGATCCCGACATGCCCCACATTAACACGATACACCCCGAGAATAAGAAAATATCTAACAAGCCATTTGTGGTCCAAATCCCTCCCGCTGGGCCCACGCTCGCACCCCAGACATCCCGCACCCTGCAGCGACCGTACGTAGTCCGAATGCCCTCGACTACACCTGCCTCCAACACGACGATGCGCCAACAACCCTACGTGGTGTGCACCCCCCTCGTTAATCCCGCGAACACAACGACACCTTACGCTTGGCCTTCCCCCTCTGTAGTCTGGGTACCACCCGCTGTTGCAATGATGGAGGTCCCATCTCCACTAAGGCCAACTCCATACGTTGTTCGGGAGCCCGCGCAGGCTCCTTCCCAGTCGCACCAACAATCCCGCCCTACTCCCTATGTCGTAAAGGTCCCTGGGCAATCTCAGGTTCTGAGGCCAAACCCACCTCCATGTAACACGCGAGAACGCCTGGCGGACAAGCTCACATGTGAGTGCGTGGAGAGAGAACGCCAACGGCTAGCCGTGGGGCCACCTAAACCAACACCTCTTAGCTCCATACCCATGGCATCATCTGACAATCTATCTGACATAAGCAACAGCGGCGAAACTTCTCGGACGCACGAACAACGGGAAACTGCTAACTTTCGCAAGAATGACAAACCACGGAAACGCAAGATAAAACTCCTGGGCCCGATGGACCTGGTCCCTCTCAACCAAAATGTTCCTGATAGCAGAGATTTCGTGACGGTCCTAACGCAAGTCACTCAAGCACTGAAACAAAAGAACACGTCTCTAAGTTTATATGATTTAGTGTTGACTTCCCAGACTCACAGCGAAGCTCTTGTACGCATGCTAACATCTATCCCGGTTAGCGAGGACTTGCCTCCGAGCGAGCCAGCAATCCATGCGGTGATGTATCCTCCTCGCAGGGCCAGCCCTAAGGCCTTAAGCTTCCGTGACGAGAATATCAAAGTAGATAAAATAATAGGTGAGACGACGACGACCCCTATGTTTATAACCATACATATAAACCAATTTAAGATACATAGGGTACATGTAGATGATGGGGCAGCCACTAATGTTGTACCATATCCAATCATCGAACAATTGGGGCTTACAGACTCGATCAAATCCACGACAACCGCATGTTTGAAATCCTTCAGCGGGTCGCGTGTATTAGTCAAGGGCACGATAACTCTCGACTTTATAGCGGGAGACCAGTTTCCTACATCCGCTGATTTTTTGGTAGTTGACGAGATGCCAGGGTTTAATCTCATATTAGGAAGACCCTGGTTGGCCCAGTTAAGAGCTGTTTCATCCCCCATACACCAGGAAATTCACCTGCCCTACGAGGGTGGAGAAGTCATTATACATGGGGAAGCGGTCATTCCCATCATCTCTTCAAACTCAGACATAGAGCAAGGGTCGGAAATAGAGCTAGAAAAGCCTAGCCCAAGTGACAAGAACTCCCGATCACCAATTGAATGCAAACCCTTTATCACAGATCGAGAATCTCCTAACACCGAAGCGCCACCATCTGACGCGCCACACCTGCAGCCTCGTGAAGAAGACAACGCAGGAACAATGGTCGATACCGAAGCGCTCGAAAATACAATCACCGAAAATATTCCAACAAACGTCCCCTGGGCTGAATTTCCATTCAACATAATCAGCGAGGGAGACGCCGAGTATAAAATAGTGCCTGTCAGTACATCCGTTGATCTAAAAATAAAAAATATCAAGAAACAATTAAAATAGAAAGCAAATCCTTAGTCCGAAATGACGTTAAACTATAAAAAGCCCGAAATGACATTAAACTATGATAAAACAACAAAAACAATCAAAAGTCATTCCCGGTCCAAAATGACACTAAACTATCATGTCCGCAATGACATAAAACTAGCCACAATCAGCAATGATCGGTTACCCGAGAAACCTATCTGCGTTCTCCAAAACATTCCTTAGTTACGCATGCGGCCCGAAATGGCGATAAACTACGCATGAGGCCCGAAATGGCGATAAACTACGCATGAGGCACGAAATGGCCATAAACTACGCATAGGGCCCGAAATGGCCATAAACTAGGCATGGGGCCCGAAATGGCCATAAACTAGTATCAGCTTTTCATTCTACTTTTAATCGCTTCCTGTATCGCACTTAAAACAAAAACAAACCAAAATATTTTATATTTCTATGGCATGTTAAACCCAAAATCAAAAAACAAAAAACAAAAACCATATATATATATATATGCATGTTATTACATACAGTCAACAATCTCTGTTAATGTTGTAATGTTCAAGTTACAGTTTCAGTACAAGTTTAAATTGAAAAACAAAAAAATGCTAAAATGCTAAGCGTTTGGGGCATGAGGATCATCCTCCTTGGGCCTACCACCACCAGACGCCCCTGCTCCACTGGACCCAGCTTCGCCAGTCTCGTCCCCACCTTCATCCTGAAAAGACCGAAGAGAAAATAATCAACACAAAAACGAGAGAATGTTAAAATTTCAAACATCCATCAATCAATTAACTCCGAAAAGAGACAAAACTCTTACCATAAGAGGTCCCCCCAAGCCAAATTCAAGTCGTCGTAGGATCTCCTCTTAAGGAATGCTTGCCCAGTCCGTCCCGTCGAGACCCAGGTCGATATCAGCCAGAGCCTTTCCTTTGTCAATGCCTGACCAGGTAGGACGTTTCAAAGGGAATTCACCCACCGATACCTCCCCAGAGACTGTTGTTATCCGCCGTTTAGGAGACTCCATCTCCATAGTTGTGTTCTGGGCAAAGGTGTCAAAGGCAGAGCGCAGACCAAGACCCTCCACAAACATCTCTAGCTTTCGCTTTTCAATAGAAATCTCTTTTAGCGACTTCTTGTATTGGTGCTTGTGGTTCTTTTCATCCTGCCCCCATTTGCGAACTTTGGAGGCAAAAGCCTTCCAATCTTGACACTTGGTGTTCAGCAAATCGATTTGGGCTCTGCGCTCCCCTAGCCTTCGTATCAGCCCTGCATGGCGATTGAGAAGGTTCCAATACCTTGTGTACGTGACCTCGGAGGTCCGCCAAGCGCGATCATTATTTAATCTAGCCACGACGAACTCATATCGTGCCTTCAAGTCCTCACGTTCCGTTGACAATGCAGCATTCTCCTTCTCTTTCGCCTGAATTTGGAGCCATAACTGTTCAATGGATCTCCTGCACGTCCATACCGTTTTGGCATTATGAACGAAGCCCTCTGCTACCTCTTCATAAACAGGTCTAGGCACTTGTTCAATCTCAGGAGATAGTGTGGGCAAACTCTCCATAACGACGGGCTCGGACGGGTCCCACCTCAGTTGGGCACCTGTCCATAGGAAAAGACAAACGTTAGAACAAACAGAATTGGGCATCAACCTCTAACATAGTAAGAACCTTCCAATGCATCCATACCTATGTCAGGATTGATCCGTTCGATCCGCTCGACAACCTCTTCGGCCACCCCAGCTACGAAATCCCTTTTACTTGGCATTTCCATCCAAGTAAAAGGTCCATCAGTGCGTGAGCCGCTCGCCTTTGGAGGCACTTCGGGGGGGATCTCGGACTCCTTCTCTGGGACAGTCTCGCTCTCCTCTGAGTCAAACAAAAAAATTCGCAATAAGGTAATTCAGGAATGTATTAGGCTGCAAAACTGAGTAAAGAGACATACCGTTCCCTCTGATTTCCTCTTGTGTCGGAGGGTCTCCAAGATCAAGGTTCCCTGTAAGAAAGCTGTTAAACATTTCTTCAGTTTCCGCTTGATCGTCCAGGGGTTCAGTACCTCCAGTTCCTCCAGTCCCCTCCCCTAGCAATTCCGTTCCTCCCGCCGGGTCGGTTAACTCCTCGTCTTCTGGTATAGTCTGCAAGTCGTGTCTCTTAACTGCTCAATTCAAAACAAAGGAAGTCAGTTGCATACAACCGGTAATAGTTACAACCATTGAAATAAGAATAAAAAGGTTTACCAGGAATTTTAAAACGAATGCGCTTCACTCGAGGCTGCTCAATCTCACTGGTGCCTTCCGCCGTGCTGTCACGCTTCCCCAGCTTGGATTTCGCTTTGCCTATTATTTCCTTCACCACCCGCTCCGCCCTCCTTGCAGTAGGGGGTACTTCATCGGGTTCCACCCCTAAGCTGTCGCGTGTGTGGAGCGAAGGGCCAGACGATCCACCCGTGGTAATCGTAAGGGATTCATCAATCCCCTCGGGGGCGTCTTGGGACTTGGCTGTGTCAAATAAGTGGTTCACCCAGGGGCGAGATAACTGATACCTATCACGCAAAACAAATTTGCCCTCCCCACGAACCACCAAGAATTCAGCCAAGCGACGGATGTAGCCAGCGAAGAAAGCGAAGGTAAAATGAGACTGCGCCTCTATATTTGAACGCATCTACTCTATATCTTTGGTCATCCCTGCTAATAGAAATTCCGCCCAGTTATAACGAACACCAGCCTCCAGAATAGTGCGCATGATTCGTACTGCTTCAACACCGAAACTCTTCACCTGTGATAGAGTCTTCGGAAACAAACGCGCTCTAAATAGGGGGTAGAGTTCGTTGACTGCCTCAACCTTTGTTTTCCCCTGCATTGGGAACCCTTTGGTACCCTTCCTAATCCCTAGCCAATCCTCTAAATCATGGATCATGTCAATTTCTTTATGCGTCCTGTCCATAACGACTTTCACGCCATTAGCAGGTACGCCAAACAAATCCGCGAGAAATTGAGGTGACAATTCAAAAATCACTTTCATGCCCCTAATACGGGCGCTGTAGCAAGTGACGGATCTATCAAATGAGTCTACAATCCCTATCATCTCCGCTATAGAAACATTTGGGCTAGGGGCAGTAAAGAGCGCCATGAGGCCGGCATGCTCCAAGCAGGCAACAATAGACGGTGAGGCCTTCTTGCGCAACCACTTCTGAGCGGCACTGGTTTCACCAAATTTCATGGAGAGGGTAGTTTCGGTCCTCCCAGTCACGACGGAATCCCTATCGGAGGTGGTGCCAGCTGCAAAGGCAAACCCAAAACCCTCATATGAGCGTGATACTTGACAATTGACCAAATCAAACACAACATCTAGAAAACTTGGCCACTTACTTTCAGTGTTGGACCTTGAAGTTTCGCCCAGATCAGAGGCAGACGGGAAAATCGGCCCATTAGGAGCCCAGTCAGCATGTAACCAACCACGTGCGGCACATTGCGCAAACGCCTTCGAAAATTTCTTGGGGAAATTCCTCATGGCGTCCCTAGTATGGGCCAAAACGGTCCCGCGCAGGGTGGGACCCACCATGAACGCTTCCACGGCTGTGCTTGCCAATCCAATCCCATCATCACCCGCGTAAGCCCCATTTGGCGTAATCTTTGGCCTGCGGGAAAGCGAAAACATGTGTCGAAATGAAAGTAAGTATTTGAATGTGAGAAAGAAGGGAACAACCAACGTTAGGACGAAATTACCTTTCCACCCGGTATACTGTGCCAGGCGGATTCTGGAACAAAGTATGCGCACGACCTGCTAGGAACAATGTGTTGTTGATATAGTTTGGGCCCTGCGGCAGCTGGTCCCAAACACGGGTTAACGGATGGGTCGATTTCAGACCACCGGGGGGAACACCCTCGGCGACAAGTGGCCCCTCATCAATGTCCTCCATGAAAATCCTGACACCTTCTGCTGCACCAGGTAGCATAGCCTCAATAATACTTTGTGCCACATCACCGCCCAGATGAGGCCAGACCACGACGTCGAAATAGTCCAGCAAGAAGGCCAGAAACTCGCAGGCCCCGTCCCGGAACCAAACCCCATTATGTTCAACGACCAAGTTCGGGGTCGGGTCACCACCCTCCAAAGGACCAAACCATGTTAGGACCCCAACCAACTCAATCACAAGAAGGTGAGTCTCAATGTCTCTGCAAACCATTAAACAAATGCCAAAAGTCAATACCCAAAACTTCATTCCAAAAGATTTTCAGACGCTTACAGGAAATTTCCCAAGTCACGCTCGGCGTATACGCCCGGCATGCAAAAAAACAGTCACGCTCGGCGTATACGCCCGGCATGCGAAAAAACAGTCACGCTCGGCGTATACCCCCAGCGTGCGAAAAAATAGTCACGCTCGACGTATACGCCCGGCATGCGAAAAAAAAAGTCACGCTTGACGTATACGCTCGGCGTGCGAAAAAATAGTCACGCTCAGCGTATACGCCTGGCGTGCGAAAAAACAGTTGCTCAAATCCTAAAGCCCTAAGCCGAAAACAACGCACGCGGCGGCTACGCCGACATTAACCCTTCACGCTCGGAAATTCAATGAAAACAAGGTCAAAGGCCTACCTGCGAGAAGATCTGGGCCACGCTGAGACGCTCGGGCGGGGTAGGCAGTGCAGCATCGCCTGGCTCTCCTCCGCGAAAGTCAGTTCAGGTCCTTTCTGTCCGCGGCCCTCTAGTTCTTTGCCTCTACCCATCTCGGCGTGTACGTTGGGGTTCCCGGTGTGTATGCTGGGGTTCTCGGCGTGTACGCTGGGGTTCTTCTCGGCGTGTACGCTGGGGTTCTTGGCGTGTACGCTGGGGTTTTTGTTCAGCGTGTACGCTGGGGTTTTCGCTCGGCGTCTACTCTGGGGTTACGCTCTTGGTTCACGCTCATGCTTCAAAAGTGATGACAAAATGACGCCCTTGCTTCCTTTTTATAGCGCATTCACGCTGACGCTGACGCTGACGTTGACGCCGCCGCCGCTTTTCCATTTTTCTTGCTTTTTGCCTCGTTTTTCGTGCTTTTCGAATTCTCTTTGAATTTTTTCAAAAAAAAAAAGATGCAAAATTTACACACAAAAAAGACAAACAACAAATTTCGGCATTAAACTGCCGATCATTGCTCGGTAAGGCATTAAACTGCCGATCATTGCTCGGTAAGGCATTAAACTACCGATCATTGCCCGGTAAGGCATTAAACTGCCGATTATTGCCCGGTAAGGCATTAAACTGTCGATCATTGCCCGGTAAGGCGTTAAACTGCCGATCATTGCTCGGTAAGGCGTTAAACTGCCGATTATTGCCCGGTAAGGCATTAAACTGCCGATCATTGCCCGGTAAGGCATTAAACTACCGATCATTGCCCGGTAAGGCATTAAACTGCCGATGATTGCCCGGTAAGGCATTAAACTGTCGATCATTGCCCGGTAAGGCGTTAAACTGCCGATCATTGCTCGGTAAGGCGTTAAACTGCCGATTATTGCCCGGTAAGGCATTAAACTGCCGATCATTGCCCGGTAAGGCATTAAACTACCGATCATTGCCCGGTAAGGCATTAAACTGCCGTTCATCTATCATGTTAACTCATTTTCATATCTGCACGCTAAAGATTGCCGAAAGACCTAAAATGACCTCTGCTATCTTACCATGCTCTCCATTTATTGACAGGAATTTGCTTAATGGATTGCAAGCGCTTGACCGAGCCATTGGTCATTAATGGACCATATGGCGCAATTGAAAGGAGTATCGATGCGAATCTCGTTTGTACGAGCTTATCAGCGAATGACTTTACGATAGCTTCAACACAGCAAACAGTTGACGAATATGAGGGAATGACCAAGTCCCTCGACATTGAAGCTGAAAACATTACCGAAGACCCTCTAACCGAAACACCTGTCACCATGCCCAATGGGGAAACTAAAATCCTAAAGTTAAGTACACTACTAGAACCAAGTCTGGCTAGAGACATCGAAAACGTAATTAAGGACAATATGAAGGCATTTGCATGGTCCTATACAGACATGCCCGGATTAGACCCCCGTATTGTCCAGCACAACATCATCCTTGATCCGAAACTAAGGCCAGTAAAACAGAAAGCACGAAAGGTCAAACCCGAAGTGGCGTTAGCAGTTCGTGGCGAGATTACCAAGCTCTATCAAGCTGGTTTCATTAGGGCTGTTGACTATGCCGAATGGGTATCGAACATGGTTATAGTCCCAAAGAAGAACGGAAGCATTCGTCTTTGCATTGACTTCCGGGACCTTAACGTGGCAACCATAAAGGATGACTTCCCCTTACCCAGCATTGATCAACTCGTCGACTCAACTGCTAGGCACACCCTATTATCCTTTATGGATGGGTTCTCAGGATATAACCAGATACGTATCAATCCAGAACACCAGCTCCGAACCACTTTCATGACACCTTGGGGAACCTTTTGTTATACAATGATGCCTTTTGGTCTCAAGAATGCTGGGGCCACGTATCAAAGAGCGATGACATATATTTTCAGCGATTACATCTTACACTCGCTCAATGATTACGTGGACGACATAGTGGTCAAGTCAAAATCGCCAGAACAACGCGTACAAGATCTTAACTTAGTATTAAAACGTTGCCTAAAATACGAACTAAGGCTTAACCTGAAGAAATGCGTTTTCGGCATCAAAACGGGCAAAATGTTTGGATTTGTGGCCTCAGAGGCAGGGATACAGGTAGATCCCAATAAGGTTAAGGCCATTACGAACCTAAAACCACCTAGCAATCTAACCGAACTCTGAGGGCTACAAGGGCAGTTGCAGTTCATTAGGAGGTTCATAGAAAATTTGACGGGAAAACTTACATCTATGAACCACTTACTACGCAAAAACATCTGCTTTGAATGGACACCACAATGCCAAGAAGCATTTGACAACATTAAAAAAACACTCGCTCGGTTACCCACCGTATTCCCACCCAAAAATGATAGGCCGTTTTACATCTACCTGGCAACATCAGAATCATCAATTGCATCCATGTTGTGCCAAAAACGAGATGACGGAATTGAGGTTCCCGTATACTACTTGAGTCATGTAATGGTTGCCCACGAAAAAAGATATAACGATGTAGAAAAGTCATGCTTAGCTTTAGTTTTCTCTTTAAAGAAATGAAGGCATTATCTTTTCCAAAATCAAGTTAACATAATTTGCAAAGATAATGTGCTCAGAGCTATAACTGGGAACATCTATGAGTCAAGCAGGATAGCCCATTGGAAGGCGATCATAGCTGAGTTTGACTTGCACTATGTGGCACAATCGTCAGTAAAAGGCCAAGCCATAGCGAACCAAATGACCACATCGCCAACGTATGATCCAGGTACAATAGAACCTGAATTCCCAGACGAGAATGTAAATACAATAGACATGGTGCCAGATGACTACGAGGCGGTTCTACACTTCGACGGAGCATCCACCTCCCGAGGAGGAAGTGCTGCCGCCGTAATCACATACCCCTCTGGGGAAATTAAGCCCTTCGTCTATCGCTTCGATTTCCATTGTACTAACAACATAGCAGAGTATGAAGGTATCCTTAGAGGTCTCGCGGCCGCATTAGCTTCAGACATTACATGGCTTGTAGTTAGAGGGGACTCACAACTAGTCGTAAACCAAGTCACAGATGTCTATACGTGTAAAGCACAACACTTACAACCGTACTGTGATTTGGCTAAGCACCTACTTAAACAGTTCAAAAATGTTGACGTCCAACATATCCCTAGGAATGACAATACCATTGCAGACGCCCTAGCAACCTTAGCTTTAAACATATCCCCTGACATGTTTCATGCACTACCGAGCTCCGTGACCAGCTGTGTCGAGCCCATAACCAACACTCTCGACGTACTTCCAATTGCATCTGTCAGTACAACACACGCTAATGAATGGTACGATGATGTAAAAGAATACCTTCTGCGCGGTGAAACGCCACAACATTTAACCAACGCGCAAAAGGATGCAGTACGCAAGCGTTCTAAGCAATACACATTAATAGGGGATACATTGTGCCGCCGATCCTACGAAGGCATACTGCTAACATGCGTCAACAGCACCGAGGCCCAAACAATTGTTGAACAGGTGCACGACGGAATATGCGGGGGACACATCGCACCGAAGGCAATGGCAACCAAAATAAGACGCCTAGGCTACTATTGGCCGCACATGGAATACGACTGTCAGTCCAAGGTCAAAACATGTAGTGTATGCCAAAAACACGGTAATCTCATCCACATTCCACCAAACGAGTTGCACACAACACAAATCACATGGCCCTTCCAGAAGTGGGGACTGGACCTCATCGGCCCGATAACACCTACATCTTCTGCCGGGCATAGATTTATTATAACAGCGACTGAATACTTTACGAAATGGGTAGAGGCGGCGCCCCTTCGTAAAACTACTTCTAAACAGGTGTGCAACTTCATCCTCGAAGACATTATAACCCATTTTGGCATTCCCATGACAATCATCATCGATAACGGGCCACAATTTAGTAGCGCCGAGACCAAAATGTTTTGCGATAGTCTAGGGATCAAGCACTAGTTTTCATCCCCTTACTACCCTTAGAGCAACGGGCAGGCAGAATCAACAAATAAGAAAATCATCACAGTACTCAAAAAGATGCTTGTCCAGAGCAAACGAAGATGGCACGAACAACTGGTGTATGCGTTATGGGCATACCGTACCACGCACCGGACCTCGACAGGTAAAACTCCATATAGTCTTGTTTACGGTTCAGAAGCTATTTTACCGTTAGAATTGCAGGTACCATATCTAAGGATCACGCTCTCCGGACTCCTCAACGACGAGCAAAACAATGATTTACGCATCATTGACCTAGACTCGGTGGAGGAAGAACGCGTGCGTGCACTCGATCAGATCGAATGGTATCAGAAACAACAACGGCAACGACATTGACATGACCTTCATAAGCGCCCCATTAAAGAAGGGGAACTCGTACTTAAAGCCGTTCGGGAACACCCAGATAAATTCTCGGTCAACTGGGAAGGGCCTTACCTAGTTGTCAAAGCATTCGACAACGGGGCATTCAAACTAGCCAACATGGATGGAAAAGAGTTTGCAAATCCAACCAATCATCTGTTCCTCAAACCGTTCTATACATGAATGCGAACTCAGGTACGCGCCAGTCCTGGAATCATGACTATAAACTGATACCGCAGAACAGTCTTGGAATCATGACTATAAACTGATACCATAGAACAGTCCTGGAATCATGACTATAAACTGATACAATAGAACAGTCCTGGAATCATGACTATAAACTGATACAATAGAACAGTCCTGGAATCATGACTATAAACTGATACAATAGAACAGTCCTGGAATCATGACTATAAACTGATACCATAGAACAGTCCTGGAATCATGACTATAAACTGATACCATAGAACAGTCCTGGAATCATGACTATAAACTGATACAATAGAACAGTCCTGGAATCATGACTATAAACTGATACCACAGAATAGTCCTGAGTTACGACTTAAAACTGACATCATCATTGTCCTGGTATCTGACAATAAACGGATACCCTGCAATGTCCACAAATGACGATAAACTAGCACCCCTCTGGCATGATGGTAAAATGGCACCGTCAAACTCCTCAGAGTCCGCTAAGACTATAAACTAGCTCGCCTCTGTATAGTCAGCTAAGGCTCAAAACTGGCAACATACCATCTTCCACGACGCTAAACGGGCAATGTCCAACGGGTTACGACACAAAACTAACCCACGATAGTCCGCTAAGACTATAAACTGGCACATTCATCTGTGACTCCCCATCTCATAGCCACCTTCATTCGTCAGAATCATTACATCCTTCATCAGCATCGTCGACATCCACGTTCAATACTCAGGGTTGCCCCAGTATTTTTGTCCGCCTGATCTAAGCTCATTAATTCACTCATGGTTTCCTTATCTCTTTGGAGTTGTGTTTGCAGGATGACGCTCAGGAGTTCTCGTACGAGGTTGCGTTTCATCATAAGTAGCAAGATGAGGCAATGTCCATTTGTTCACCTGGCAAGACTAAATCGAACCATTAACCCGCACACTCCTATTCCCCGAAAACCCACTATCTGTCTACCAAACCATAGCACACTGCGAAACGTTACACCAGTCGTGACACACAGAACGCAAGATTCGTGCATGAGTACAAGGAAAAAACTCAAAAAAAAAAAAAAAAAAACGTACTCATGTCAAACGCAATCAAGAAACATCCTATCGCATGGCTTTGGCTCTTCGCTAACAGTTTCCCCAAAGAAAGGAGCTGTTCCTCCAAAGAATGCAAAACATCACCCCGTGGCTTTGGTCGTGACAACTGGTTCTCCTGAAAAACCACCAAGAGCACCGTTCCGCCAAAGGACGCACATGACATGCTTGAATTCCGAGTCTGCCAAAAAATGGCTATCGACAAGGACCGGCATGCCGCACACCTAAGCACCCTTTTTTCCAGCATGATCCCTCGGGCAGTCACCGATCCCCACGATCCCTTTTCCCCTGTAAATTACCAATCTCTCCCTTCCAATACCATCCACCACCGAGCACAGTACGATGATGTCTGGTCAGGTAACAAAGGATAGAGCTTTTTTGTCATTGTGCTTGTGGTGTTTTGCGCTTCTTTGTCGACGCTTCTCGGGTCGATTCCTCCAAGCGTCAACAAAGAGGGGCCAATGAAACACCACAAAAATCTGTGAGTTTAGCATCTGTCTGACAAGAAGCAGATCCCCATGATCCACAGGCCAATCTTGGAAGTCAAAAAATCTAGTTAAGTGTTGTGCCAACGTCTACGCCCAGCGTTCACGCCCAGCGTCCACGCCCAGCGTTCACGCCCAGCATCCACGCCCAGCATCTACGCCCAGCATTCATGCCCAGCGTCTATGCCCAGCGTCTACGCCCAACGTTCACGCCAAGCCCTCCAGCGTACATGCCCCGGTACGGCAGAGGCACACGCTCGACGACAGGATTTTCAATGGCAACATGAAGATTGCACCGAAGAGCAAGGATTGAAGCAAGTGGACATCCTTTGGTGTATACGCTGGCGTATACGCCCAACATTCACCAGCGTATACGCCCCAGCGTATATGCCAGTATCTATTCGTCTACGCCCAGCGTATACGCTCGGTGTATACGCCCAGCGTATACGCTCGGTGTATACGCCCAGCGTATACGCCAGCCTGTTGTATAATGTATACACCCGGCGTATATCATGTTTCTAAATTGTAACGCCCGGTCTACACGCCACGTGTCTCCCCGTCCACTTTTCCTAGTAACCCTATCCCTATAAATAGCCCAATTTTCCACATTTACAACCCCCGCCGCAGAAATTTACCAGAGCCGACCCAGAGCAATTACGGTGCTGAAACCCTCTACTCTTACGCTTATGTTGGAAGCCCTGCATGCTGCACACTGCACGCTGAGCACAGTCCGTGCTTTGCCTACCGTGTCAGCCGCCTGCACCCCTCCGTTCACTGGGGCTTTACGTCTGCCTTGTGTCCCTACACAACTGCGTTAGACCGGTGCACAACATTTTAACTCTATAATTCATTGTTTACGCTTCTTGCAAGTTCTTTTACAGTTTTACGTCAACTTGGCCAACGCTTCGTTCACGCCAGCTTACATTTACGCTGTCCGCGTCCATGTACGTCCAGTGTTTACGCCGTGTGCGCCTGTTTACGCCCTTTACAATTTTACGTTGTGTACGCTGTTCGAGTCTGCACGCTTATGCTGGGCCTATCTCTGTTTACGCCGTTTACATCCGACAGTGCTTACGCCCCTCTACGCTTACATTGTACGCTTGTTTCGCAGTTCACGCCCCGTTTTACACAACCCAGCGTATAACACCTCGGTGGCGCTCGGGGAAGTCCTTGTTTGATCCGCGTGCGGACCATTCAAGGCACTCTACCTTCGTCCACTCCAGCTTGCCCTCAAACAGAGGTAGGGTCAACTGTGCTTGCCTGCTGATCTTTCGGTGCCCGCAACGTTCCAGCCTTGCACCGACGATTTCGGTCGGCACACAACCTCCATGGCTGAAGCAAAGGCTATAACCAACAAGAAACAACCAAAAATTGGGGCCCCTACCCCCAAGCAAGCCAAGAAAACCAAGCCCAAGTCCCCTCCATGAGAGATCTATCTCTCAAGCCACATGGAGGAAGTCAAGGCCAACACAATGACTAATGACAAAGACTTTGTAGAATTTGTAGCTGCACTAACCTAGGTGAAATAAATGCTGAAAGAAAAGAATACAATGTTGAGCTTTTATGATCTGGTCATGAACTCATCTACTCACTACCAAGCATTGGACCAAATATTGGCCTCCATTCCTATTATAGAGGACATCCCTATAGATGAGACATCCATCCATGCTATAATGTTGCCCCATGCACCACAATAATTGAGTTCAACATCCCTAGTGTCCTACGAAAATGTTGTTAGAATCAACCCTAAATGATGGGAAGTCACTACTACTTCATTGTTAATTAGCATACATGTTGGGTAGTGTACCATCCGTAGAGTGCATGTCGATGATGGTGTAACAACAAACGTAGTCCTATACTTCATCATCAATAAGCTAGGCCTAGCAGATGAAATCAGGCCAACCAAAACTACATGTCTAAAATCCTTTAATAGACCATGTTTCATAATTAGGGGTACAATCAACATACCATTTTTGGTAGGAGAGTAATTCCCCACCAGTGCAGATTTCACTATCATAGAGGAGATTCCTGATTTCAACCTGATTCTAGGAAGCTCTTGGCTAGCCCAACTATGGGCCATCTCCTCTCCCATCCACAAGGAAATCCACCTTCCATATGAAGGTGGTCAAGTTATCATACATGGTGATAATGCCTCCTCTCTGACTATCCACAACATAGACATTGCACAAGTTTCAAAATAGGATTTTCTTGGTGGTGCACCTATAGCAACCAATGTAGCACCTAAGGCTAATATACCGAAATGAATGGTTGAATCCAATAGCCTCCCAGAGGATCCTAAGCCTTGCACAAANGCCTGATTTCAACCTGATTCTAGGAAGCTCTTGGCTAGCCCAACTATGGGCCATCTCCTCTCCCATCCACCAGGAAATCCACCTTCCATATGAAGGTGGTCAAGTTATCATACATGGTGATAATGCCTCCTCTCTGACTATCCACAACATAGACATTGCACAAGTTTCAAAATAGGATTTTCTTGGTGGTGCACCTATAGCAACCAATGTAGCACCTAAGGCTAATATACCGAAATGAATGGTTGAATCCAATAGCCTCCCAGAGGATCCTAAGCCTTGCACAAACCCTAATCTATGCCTAGTTAGGAAGCAACCACATGACCAAGACTTTCCCTTGGCGAAAATGGTGCTAGGTGCCTGTGCACTAGCCTATGCATTTACATTTTTCCTGCTCACTTAGATCATGCATTTTTCTTTGTTTATGAATTTTTACTTTATTTATGCATCCATAGACTTAGCTTACACATTACATCTGAAAAACATCAAAAACACATATAAAAAAAACATAAAAAGACAAAAACACATTATTTGAAAAGGCCTTAAACTAGCCCATGGCCCAAAAAGGCCTTAAACTATCCCACGACCTGGAATGACCTAAAATTATTGCTTTTTCAGTGCTTTACTTTCATTTGTCTATTTCAACTCTATTTACAACAGTTGCCAGTTGATGTTGTTTTTCTAGTTTATTTTTGTAGGATCTTGTAGGCACACAACATGAGTACACATGTAGCATTGCACCTTACAAAAGTAATGTAAGCACTCATCTGCTATGATGTTAAACTAGCATAGAACATCTGCTACAATGTTAAACTAGTTTAGACCATTCGCTCTGATGTCAAACTAGCACAAAATGTCCTTGGGCCATGACATGAAACTGCCACCCACAACATGGTCCGCTATGACTTTAAACTAGCTAGCCACCATCTACTACGATGTTAAACTAGCACAACAGTCTACTAGGACCTTAAACTAGCATAGCATGGTTTGCCTAGACCTTAAACTAGGATCACAGTCTATTGGGATCTTAAACTAGCATAGTCAATGGTCTACCAAGACCTAAAACTAGGTTCACAATCTAGCATCTATGGTTCAACCTACAAGTTCCTACAAATAAGTGAGCAAGAATACTTCCAATCTTCTATTGCCTACCCACACCTCTCAGGGAAAATGGGATGGGGCACTATAGTTCCAAAATGTAATTCAAGATGGCCCAACCATAATGCTACCATCCTCTAGCCCTCACCATTGTCAGAGTCTAGAAGAGCATTCAGTAGCTTTGCTTCCCACCTATGATTGAATTTTCTAGCTCCCACCTTTGGTGAGGATTCCTGAGCACCTACATCACCATTGCTCCTAGCCTCTTGAGTGCTCACACCTAGTGTGGATACTAGAGCTTTCTAGCCTACCACTGTTGATTCCTAAATTGGCCTTCTTACTTTGGACATTGCACACACTAGACATAGCACTTGTAGTCCTCTCAGTGTCCTACATAGGTAGGAATTCGTCCTCTCTTTAAAAGGTGTTTTTTTTGCTATTTTTCTCTATGTTGCATTTGTAGGATGAATCCTAGGTGGCATTGTTCAAGGATGCATTTCACCATGATGGCAAGACATTACATTATTCCAAGATATCTACTTCAACTCTCCTAGCTACTTGAGAGTGCATACCTTGATATCCCCTCAACTAACCTAACCTCCACCTCTTGATCTTGCAATCTCCCTCATCCCTTGTAAACTACCACAGAACCCATGATGGAAATAATGCAACTCATCTCATGGGGATTCTTTGTGGGTTGGTCAAAGCCTTGAATGGATGTAACACAAGTCATCTTAGGTAGGAAACACATATCCTAGAAACAAATGTGGTTGCCCCTAAGCAAGTTCATTCTTCAAAAAAAAAATTTGTTGTCCAAAAAGAAAAAAAAAAAAGAAGAAGAAGAGAAAGAAAAAGAAAGAAAAATAAAAAGAGAAATGACACACATCAAGTGCCCAAGTCAAATAGCATAGTTACCATCTTGCAACTGCTCCACCCTTGGATCGAGCATCTCACAAGCACTTTGACAAGAGGTCAAAATCTAAAGGGTAGGACACCTTCACATGTTGACTCCCTCATAAGCACTCTAATGAGGGATCATACTATGGAAACAAGTCATCATGACATTACATCCCATAGGTATCCTTTCCATCCATTGTCTCCTAATCCATCTTTTTGAACCCATTCCTTACCATACTTCATTTCCCTAGCACTCTAAAGTATAGTGAAGCATCATCCAAGTGGGCACTAACAAGCAATGTTGATGTTGTATGCATCATGATGTTTTGTATTCTTTATTGATGTCTCTCGAGCTAGTCCGCTAGACATCCACAAAGAGGGGCCTGTGATACACCACCAATTTCAGGTTCCCATAGTTCAATTGCAGATTTGTCTAACTATCAAAATATGGGTAAAATTTTTCTAAGTCTAGTGTCAAGCTATGTAGTGTAGATAGCTAGACACACCTATCAAGCTCTACAACGTAGATATCATAACAAGGGGTCAAGCTTTGCAATGTAGATAGGTTGAAAGATAGCTGGACACACTTGTCAAGCTTTGTAGTGTAGATAGCTTGACACACTTGTCAAGCTCTACTGCATAGACAGTGTAATAGTGTGTCAAGCTCTATAGCATAGAGAGCTTGATAAACAGCTTCACACACTTTTCAAGCTCTGTAGTGTAGACAACGTAATAGGGTGTCAAGCTCTATAGCATAGATAGCTTGATAGATAGCTTGACACACCTGTCAAGCTCTACAACGTAGACAGTGTAACAAGCCAAAAACCACAAAAAAAATTAAGTATTCATGCTATGCTCTATTACGCTATGCAGTGTAGATAGTGTAACACTTGGAAAATGCTATCAAATGCCTCCAAAAGCTCCTAGAACTTGCCATCAACCTTTATTTTAGCTTTGACATCCCTTCGATAGCCAAGATCAATAGTTTACATTGTTTTTGCATCCCTTCTTAATTTCCAAAATTGTCTCTATGCTTGACCCTACTCAGAAGAGGAGGGAAGACATAGTCTAGGAGCATAGGCTCCACATTACATGTGTTCTGGGAATTTTTGTAGGTACATGGTAGTTCTTTAGACTTTGGCACATGCTATTTGGGTGATACAGTCATAGTTTGGTAGATTCTTAGTCCTTGTTCCTATCTTATAGGGCATAGCACCATTACGCTTAACACTTTGAGCATAGAACATTACCATGACACATTCACATTCATGTTATGCGGGACCCAGGACATGTGGCAGCCAATCCATGTCTCCTAACAACCCTAACTCTATAAATACCCTAGTAATCAACATTCTAAGGGTTGTCTTTTTTAGTTGGCTTTGGCAAAATATTGGTGAACAAAACATTGATGAGTGGAAAATATTAGCATTAGAGTAGTCCCCAGCACCTGCTTCACTCCCACACTTAAGCATGATACCTACACCTTGCCCTACATAGCATGACAATTGTCAGTCCAGCAAGCCTCCACTCCCTTGCATCTATTAGCACCACATCCATAGTGTCTTAGGAACTATGACCATACTACCTCACTACCTTGTTATGCCTGTCTGACACTACATACCAATTGTACACATTATTTAATCAAAAGTCATGCTCCCCAAATCTTGGGGTGGTTCATTTTCTCACCTAAACTCATTCCATTTTTCCTACAGCATATATTTCAAATTATTAGCATATTTGTTTATTTCTATTTTCAATGTGCATTAAGACACTCACATTGATGCACTCTCATTGTTATACATGTTATGCTCTTTGCTTGTTCCAACTCCTACGCATGACACTCTAAAAATACCATTCACAAATGGTTATTATACACCACATAAGTCCCTGTCTAATCGATTAGAGCATTCATGGCATCCCATTTTCATTTTCTCTAGCATGACCCTCCCACAGGCTTGGGGTTAGGTTGTACATTTGATGACCTCTTGGTGTTCCACCCACCAACAGTTTCAAATGTCATAGCAATCAACGTGTCTAAGGTTGCAAGGTAAATGTAGAATGGCTTATCTTCTTACAGAGGGTAAATTATTGGAAGTTGAGCTAGCTCCTTTCTTAGGTTTTCAAATGCCTCTTGGCATTGAGCTTTCCACTCAATGTGGATCCCCTTTTTGAGCAAATGTTGCATTGGTTGCAACTTATCGGTCAACCTTGTGATAAACTTGTGTATGAATTACAATCTACCTTGTAACTTGAGTAGCTCCTTAAGGTTTTCCAAGGGTTCTAATTTGGTAATAGTGTTAACCTTATTAGGGTTTACACATATACCTACTCCTGATACTATAAAGCCTAGCATGTGACCGGTTTTGATGCCAAAGATACACTTTTTGGGATTTAGCCTAAGGTCATGTCCAAGGCAACGTTTGAGGACGTATTTCAAGTCATCTATGTGGTCATGAGTCAAATTTGACTTAACTACTATATCATCAATGTATTCATTGAGAAATTCTAGTAGATAGTCACTAAAGATATACATCATTAAACGTTGGTAGGTTGCTCCTATGTTCTTTAGTCCAAAGGTCATCATCGTATAGTAGAACCTACTCCAAGGGGTCATGAAGGTGGTGTTAAGCTAGTGCTCTAGGTTGATTTGAATTTGCTTGTACCATGATAATCCATCCATAAAGGATAACAAGCCATTACCAACCATAGTATCAATGAGTTGGTCATACTAGGTTATGGAAAATCATCTTTGATGATTACCTTGTTTAAGTCATGAAAGTCTATGCAAATGCATATACTTCCATTTTTCTTAGAGACAACTATGATGTTTGAAACCCAATTAGTGTAATCGACTACCCAGATGAAACTAGCTTTCAAAAGCTTAACGATTTCATCACGAATGGCCAATGCCACCTTAGGCTTAACTTTTCAAGATTTTTATTTGACTAGTTGTATGTAAGGATCGAGAATAATGTTATGTTATATTATGCGAGGTCTAAGCCTGGGATGTCCTCATATGATCATGTGAACACCCTAACATTATCATTAAAGACTTTAGAGATACTTTGTTTGATTTGAGGCTCTAGCAAGGAACTAATTTTCAATGTATTTGCCTCACCTTTACATGTTACTATAGGGACTTCTATAAGAGGATCCTTAGTTATGTCAGCTACTACTAACTCTAGAGCTCTAACTAGATGGTTTGGCGAGTCTAGAGATGTCTCTAAGGATGTTATGTTTGTGTCATAAGTCATAGGTTTGAAGTCTAGGAGCTGAGTGTTTACACATCTCATGTAGCCACCATAAGATCCAATCAAGACTAAGGGCTAATGAATACTCTTGTATGCATTCATTCTATAATCCTATCCAAAAATCCTACAAAAAAACTAGAAAATTGTCAAGAAACACCTATCTTAATAAGGAAAAGTCCATTAAATAAGGAAGACAGTGTTATAAAATTTTGCTTAACTATGCAATATGTAAAGTAATTTTGGGACCTCAATTGGCCATAAAATTGTTTGTTTGGATTTTTTAAGTTCTTTTTCATGAGCGTTTGGTGCCCCATGCATGGTGCAGAACAAGGGTTTTGCTGACGTCCCATGCATGGCATGGAACAAGCATTCCTTAGCAACACATGCATGATGTGGGATAGTGGTTTTTTGACGTCCCACGTGTGGCACTGAACAAGGATTTTTGGCATCCCATGCATAGTGTAGGATAAAGGTTTTTCTCAGTGTCTCATGTGTGACATGAAACAAGGGTTTTTTGGTGTTCTACATGTGGTAGGGGATAGGGGTTCTTCTTGGTGTCCCACGCATGACACGGGACAAGGGTTTTTAGTGTCCCGTGTGTGGTGTGAGATAGGGGTTTTTCTGGGTGTCTAATGTGTGATGTGGGATAGGGCTCATCCAGGTTGTCTTAAAGGAAAATGTAGAGTGTGATAGTCTAGGTAGGATGATTGTAAGGGTCATGGTTGTCATGCTAGGGCACATTCCTAAGACCATAACAAAAGTTAGAAAATTTTCTCATTTTAGTGTTGCACTCTACAAACAATGTAGTTGACAAATTTTTTTTTTTGGTTGCTACACTTGGCAGGGAGCCTAACAACACTTAGAAAAAAATTGCAGTTGTTACACTCTATGGAGAGTGTAATAGCACTTAGAAATTATTTTGTAGTTGTTACACTCTACTGGGAGCTTAATCAAAGGTTTGAGAAATTTTGTAGTTTTAAAAGTTAAGCTCTGCAGGTAGGGTAATTTACAATTAGAAAGTTTTTTGATACTTTTAAAAATTATAATGCTTGTAAATATGTGACATAAATAATAGTGCTATGCCTTGTTAGGGACTGGGCATGTTAGATGGGTATGCTGACATCACTTTCCCATGGGGTGTGGTGGAAAGTTAAGCATGTTGAGTGTAATTTTTTATGCATTTTTTTATTCAATGGTAATATTCTCCTTTTTTTGCTATTGTGGCATCACAAGGTATTGCTAAAACCCATTCTCATTGTAATTGAGCTAGTGGACATTTTGTGCTATATGGGCGAGCCTATGCTGAATGTGCCTACACCAAACACACATGTGGACCACTAGGTAGTATGGTTTAGGTCAAGTGCACAAGAATTTCTATAATTTTTGCTCCACCACTTCAGTGTGATGATTTGGTCACACTTGTAAGCTGAAGCAATGGGTGTCATAATGGAAACACTATTGCCCAAGGTGAACCGAGGCATTCTAAGGTTCATGTTCAATGAGCCTATTTGAGATGAAGGAGAAAGGAGCTTAGGCCAAGGCTAGAAGGACCTTAGGCTTTTGTCCAAGATCTAGGGAATGCCTAAATTTTAGTGCTATAATAAGAACAACACTATGTTCATTGCTCGATGCCTACACACCCTTTTCTAGAACCCACCTAGGATGGTATATAGTGTTGGGGGTGAGTCTTTTTGTGATTTCTTGCATTTCTTATTAAATTATGACTTAAAATGCTAACTACGCTCATCTATTGGTAGGTTTTCTATCGATGTAGATGGCTTTAACAATGAAGAGAGGACATTAAACTTGATCCAAACTACCCTATAGGAATTCTCATCTTTTGAGAATATTCGTGCAACAATGCTTGGATAGGTTGGGGTAGACTTAGTAGAATTCCCTCAGATATTCTAAGTCTTACAAGAGGTGTCAAGCTCTTGACTAGTTGGAAATTGAGTGGGCAACTGGCATACCAAGCATAGAGTAAGTTTCAGTCCCGCTACCACCATCCTATGCACCATTCATGCCACGTGAGTCATGTGTAGCTTATTTTTATGTACTTTTTACTTTATTTTTCTCATGTTGCTAAATTATTTACCTTTGGTTATTGAAACTATGGATAAGTCAAGAGAGGTCACAGTGGTTGCTACAACTTGCATTTAGGCCACTCTCATCTTTAAATATGATGAGGTTGAGAGTTCACAACATTGGTTGAGTTATGAGGCCTCAACAGAGAAAGTAAGGAATATTCAATGGGCTAGTCTCATGGACCTCTTCTTGGCCATTAGCCCAAGCATCCTAGTGGCCAAAATGATTTTCCTAATTGACTCCTTCACTAAGAGTGCCAATTGCTTTAGCACATGGGCCCGTAATGTGTGGGTGACCTTTGAACTTATAGATGAATTCTTTATGAACCACTTTAGCATCCCCTTAGAAGGTCTACTAGTTGTAGAAAAGATTAAAAAAGACCTAGACCATAGAGGGAATGTTGAGGAATGGTTGAGCACTTACAAGGGTGGTAAAGGAATAACAATGAAGGAGGTGAAAGTACGCAAGGTCCACCACCTCTACCCAATCTTCCAAGCTCGTGCATTCCCAAATCTACTTTTCCACAAAACAATTCTTGGGGTTTAGCAAGCTTGGGTTTTCAGGAACATGATAGAGGAGGGGACATGGTACAACTAGGAAAATTACCTTGTCACCAACCTGCATGCTGAAATTGTTAGGTTGCACCACAACCTCCAAGCATGATTGCATGTGCACTTTGCATTCTTCGTAGCATGCCTATGAAGATTCATAGAAATTTTAGTGGTTTGTGAGAATGGGTGGTGGATGGTGTAAGATCATACTCAGATCTCTAGGCCATGCATCCACCACCTGGTCCACACCATGTGGTCGTAGTCCCCCTAGAGGCAATTGGTGAGTTGTTCTCAGTAATGACTAAGGGCAATCTTGGACAATCCTACTACACATAAAATAGTGCCAGGGAGGCCCCACCAACCAACAATAGAAATGCAGTTAGAGGGACATGACTCATTGTAGAGATGATGAGGTTGTCCAAGATATAGATTATGAAGCCACACCCTACAAAGAAGCTCAGCCATGAAGTGGGGGAGGGTGGTAAAAATCTACGATTTAAGCTCCACGATGTGTAGTTAGAAATTTGAAGTATGCATTATTTAATACTGCTATAATGTTTCATGTTATGTTATACTCCTTATTGACAATTCCAACTTTAACTTGTGTGACACAGGAAAAAGGATCCCCTTAGTAGTAGTGGAGCCTGTGGAGGATGATGTCCCTCAACCTAAGGGACAAATGGTGGATGAATAGGAATGGGAAGCTGGTAAGGTCCTAAGGAAACTCAAAGAAAAATGGTTGCATTTTGAAGGGGGTGAGCTTCAGAATTTCTTTAACAGTGTGTACTTGGATGATCCCCTCACTCTTACACCCGAGGGCTTGTTGGGTAGGAGCTTTGCACTACCATATTTGCTATTTTTTTTATTTTTTCCATTCTTATTTTTTCCTTTTTTTTGATTCCCTAATAATCATGAAGTGTGCTATATTATAGTAGCTGGTGTTTTCACTGAACGTCCAACATCAACATCCACCTTCCATACAGAACCATGGATGGAGACTCTAGATAAGTTCATGTTCATGCAAGGCATGGTGGATGATATGATAGAGCATATAAAAAAAATGGACCCTAAGATTGGTATGCCTATTTTATTATAAATTTTTTTAATTTTTATTTTTTTACTAATTTTCTTGTTTGGTTTGTGACTAATGTTATTTTTCCTATTATGGCATGATAGGCTCACAGCTTAAATGGGACCCAAATAGAGTAGTTTAGGTTGATGTTGTACCTAAGTTTCCCCCTGAGGTAGAGTAGGTACCTTGTCACATATATGATGAGGTAGTAAAATGTGTACTATACTTTGCAAGAGCATTGTAGGAGTGTAGGCATGTCAATGAGCACTTGTGGAGATGGGTGCAGGAGATTTAGGAAAAAGAGGAAAAGTAGAAGGTAAGACTTGAGGACCTATAGTCTTGCTATGACTTCCTAGCAGCATGTGACAAACTAGATGGTAGCTAGCACATGGCTGAAATTGATTATGCTAGGTACTAGTCAACTGTTCAGGACAAGAATGAGGCTACTTGCAAGGTGATTGAGTAATAGCTGTAGATGGATCTCTTAGCAAGGAAAAATCAAGATGGAAGGACTATAGTATGAAAGTGTACTAGTGGGGCTAGACTCAAAAGAATCACAAGAACCACTACAAGCAACAGTGCAAAGCATACCATAAAAAGTATAGAGATGAGTTTGTGGAGCACCAATGCCAAGAGATATTTCATGATGTAATCGGCACAAAAAAAACTTACAAACTATTTGCAAGCAATGTACTGGTAAGTGAGTTCCCAAAAATACAGATCATTGTACCTTCTAGAGAGGTGACCTTTGCAACGTTTTCATTAGAGCTACCCTCGTGGACAGCCATAAAAAAAGGGAAAACCCTCACAGGAATTAACCTTGATGAGGAGGACTAGACACAATTATCAGAGAATGAAATCTTCCAGTACCTAGAGGCTGGCCTTGACAGGATGCCTCTAGACATGGATGCAAGTCCTTCTCAAGTTGGTTTAGTTTACCTTATATTGATTTACTTTATTATAATGTTGCATGTCACCTCATTTGTTGGCTAATTTATTATTCTATTTTTATTTGATGTAGGTTTTGGGTAATGGCATAGGACCCAGAAAAGTAACGAACAAAGAGGAATAGGAAGATCCCTAACCCCCAATCACACACTGTAGGCTAACTACCTAGAATGTAGTCCTATCATTAGATAATTTTGCATTTTTGAAAATTTTATGTTTTGGATGTAATCTTGAACATCATACATTATTAATAATTTAATGGAAATGTAATAATTATTTCCTTCTCATTTCTTCATATTTTTTTAATTTTAACTTATGTTTTGATTAATGCAATTATGCCCCTTGTAGGCTTCATGCTAGTTTAAGGCCATGGCAGAAGGGTTGTCACTAGTTTAAGACCTTTTTGGAGCATCACTAGTTTAAGGCTATTTCAAGCCATCGTGTAAAAGGAAGTTGGTTTCTAGTTTTAGGCCTTGGTAGGCCATGTAATAGTTTAAGGCCGTTTATGTCCATGTCATAGTTTAAGGCCTTTCCATGTTGTACCTTATAAGGAAGCAAGTTGTTGGTTTTAGGCCTTAGCAAGCTAAGCGATAGTTTAAGGTCTTTTTGGGATTCTTGTTTTGTTTTTTATTCTTTTTTTGGAAAAATAATAAATGAAACCATATGAACTAAAGAAATGACAAAACTAATGCAATATTTAAGCAATAACAAAATCATAACTGTATAGGCAAAGGACAAAGAGCAAGTGAACAAAGGACAGTCCCTAGTCATGTAGGTGCTTTCTAACCTGATGCAAGGTAGGTAGCATGTAAGGCCTAGGAGGCACAAGACAGTATTCCCCTAGACCTTTTTTCTATTGTAGAAAATGGAAATTCTACCCAGAGAGCTCCCTCAGGGAGGTTGCTCACCTTGCTTGGTTGTTTAACATCAACGAAACAACATTGAATTTTGCCCTTTATAAGGGATGCATCCTTAGAGAACTCTAGCTCCAAACCTTGTTTTGTATCTATCTTGTTGATGATTGGAGGGGCTACATTATCACCAAAGATTACCACCTCTTCACCCTTATAGGGCAAGTAGATATCTTGGTGAATAGGTGAAGAAATAGCCCATAGTTAAGCTAACCAAGACCTCCGTAGAATTAGGTTGAATCTAGGCATTTCTTCAACCACAATGAATTTAGCATTAGTGGGGAATTGCTTCCCTACCACAAAATCTATTGTAATTCTCCCTTTAATGATCACATGCACTCCATTAAAGGATTTCAGGCATGTTATTGTTGTCAGTCTAATCTTGTCAACTAAGCTATGCTTGTCAATGATGGGGAATGGGATGACATTGGTTATCACCTTATCATCGACATGAACCCTACAAATTTTATATTGGCCTACATGAATCATTATGAACATAGGTGCATTGGTCACTTGGCCCTTTTTAGGATCAACCTTGACTACCTCATCATGAAATTTGAAGGGTGTTGACCTTGGCTTTTGGCTTTTTGATGAAAAAATTATAACATGAATGGATTTATCATCTACTGGAACATCTTCCTTAACTGGAATAGATGTTATCATGTAAAAGAAAACCTCATGATGAGAAAAAGAGGTCATAATCAACTCTTAAAGGCTCAAAGTTATGTTTTTTTATTTTAGAGCATGTTTGACTTGTGCTAGCTTGTCTAAGAAATATTTTCCACCATCTGTTGTTTTGGTGGTCTTTACCTCCTCCATGAATCCTAATAGATGAATCTCTCAAGGAGGAGATTTAACTTTAGGTTATGCAGCGGGCCTTTGAGCCTTAACACTTATATGCTAACTCTTTGCATTTGTGTTGGTAGTCTAAGATGATGAGGTAATGGGGATGGCTATTAAGGGGATGGGCTTAGGAGGACCTAGCTCCATGCATTCCCTAATCATTTTATCAACAACATAGTCATCATATCTCTTAGGGTGTGATTTCAGGTGGGTAGGTTATGATGAAAATCCCACCACTATACCTTGAGTAGGTGGGTGATCCAAAAATCTTGGCACCCTAAAGACATAAGGTGTTTGGGTTGTTGTCACCACAAAATGTTGTGGGGCCCTAACCACAAGGGGTGTCATGGGCACCCAAGGTGGTGCTTTGATAACAAAAGGGGACTGTGGTCTAGTTAATGTTGAGGCCCCTATGTCATGAAAGGGCACATGAACTACAAATGATTCATGTGCTAGTTCTACGTAGTCATCAACACTAATGGCATTGATGATGTAACTTGTACCACTAGTGTTGAGTGAATACTTGTAGACCTTCATGGATTGGTTTTCGAGTCTTACAATACTACTTTCATCAAGGACTATTTTTCCTTGATCAATCATGCATTGAATGTCATCTTTCAATGCCAAGTAGTAGTATGTGTCATGGCCATGTAATTAGTGATAATTGTAGAACTGATCTAATCTAAAGTTTTTAGGGATCAAAGGCACATTTGGCATAGCTATAGAAGGGTTTTTGAGGACCTCACAATACCTCTCATGGCATTTTTGCACATTCTTAGACATTTTTTTGTGGTGAATGTACCCAGAACTAAGAAACTAATCTAAGAGCTTGGATAGCTTAATCAACAAGGGTGAGTACTTTGAGTGATCCTTACACTCAAATTTTGTCCTTTGGGGAGCTTGCCCCATAGCTATTGATGATGCAGGCTAGTTGGTTCCCACCATGCCAGAACCTAATACCTTATTCTTATTGGCTGGGGCTTTAGGCACCTTGTTGTTGGGTTTTACTTCATCAACAACAGCTAAAATAGTTGTTGTTGCCTTTCCTTTTTCTTTATCCTTTTTTGTGTGTGCATTTTGATAGGTCACATAGGCTAGGTCCTTACTAGCTTCCACCTGTCTTGAATGCTCTTTGTTTGAGCAAAATTTTGGCCAAGAGAATGTGGGGCTAAGTAGTACATCTTCAACTTAATAAATTCATTTACTATGCTCTTAAATATATCTAGAAGGTGTGTTTCTACTATCAGTTCAAGAATTTCATTGAGGGAAGCACTCCAACAATGTATAAAGTTTTGCACTAGCTCTTATGTCCATTGTTTGATGTTCATTAGCTGATCTAAGGTGGCTTTGGACTTCAATTTGTAGTTGAAGTGAGTTACAAATTGGCTTAGAAGCTCCTCTAAAGTTAAAATGGAGGCTCTAGGGAGCACACGGAATCAATTGAGAGCTTTGCTAGTTAGGGACATGTCAAAGACATAGATGATTACTTGTGGCCACGCTTGCGAATGTAGGCACTCAAAGTGAAAAGTTACCAGGTGGGCATTGGGGTCCCCCTTGCCATTGTATTTCATGAATTGGGGAAGTTGGACCCTAGGAGGTAGTGTTAGCGATGAGACCATAGGACTTATGGGATCATCTTGATAGAAGTCCATCACATGGGACTATTTTTGACTTGGCTAATTTAAGCTGCCTAACCTCCTCTATGAGAGTTTGCATGAGTTGGAATGCTTGGGTTGCATTGGTTGTACTAATGGTGGTGCTTTCAGAGCTTCCAACATCCCTAATATGGGCTATGCCATCACATGGGACACTTGTTGAGTCTACTATTGTGTGTATTATGGAATTTGTGATAGCTGTGTCATGGGTGCAGAGGCAGTGGCCTACCATATGATTGAGGCTTGGGCTATTCTTGGCAGTGCTACTAAGATGACTAGGATAAAGGGCACGTGACCTATCTACAACTAAGATATGGGCATCATTTGCACAAATGGTAGTGTCAGCATCACGGATGTCAGTAAGGAAGGTTGCATAGGCTGTGAGGAGATGAAAAAGGGGAAAGTGGCAAAAAGTCCTACACTTTTTTGCACATGCGTGACTTGGTGGCTAGCTATCATAGGTGTGGACTTAGGTTGCAGAAGTGTCATGGTTACCTCAAAGAGGGTAGATGATTGTGACTAGTATGGCACAAAAGTGGAGCCAAGTTTTTTTGTAGAGGCATAGAATGGGACAATGTTATATGAATAGGACTCAAGCTCCTCCTACCCATCTTACAGGGGATCATCATATTTTGATATCACATCTTGTTCTTTTAATCCACTTACCCTAATGAGTTGGTCTAGGAGCCACTTGAAGGTGTTAGTAAGTGGGATGACGAAGTCAGGGGTAGGAAGAAATTCTCTCTTGTTTTAATGAATTATTTCAAAATTTCACTTTGCTTCTACTTCCTAGTAGTCTAAGACAGGCCCACCTGAAGCTTCACATAAAGGAAATTTTATCATTCATCATTCAACTCCCTTTATTCAGGTGATTGGTTACACAACCTAAGAGACTACTATCGTGGTCACATAGGGCTAAGTAGTTGCTCAACATCTCCCACCTGTTGAATGGGATGAGCCACCTCTATGCTTATGGTAGAGGTTGAAGTGTTAACAGGATTCATGTTGCTATGTAGAAAAATGTAAGAGAAGAAGGTGCTAATAAAAATTTTGAAGTGTACAAAATGTTAAAAGAAAAATAGGCCAAAAAATGACTAACTTTGAAAATGTTGTGAAAAGGTAGCTATCTCTAGCATTATGCTAATTACACTCTAGGGGAATGTTATACTCTAAGGTGTTGTTACACTTTCCAGAGCACTCAGAACTTGATGTGATGAACATAGTTGGACTTTTCATCCTATGGGATTCCAAGGGAATTGACAACTAGGACCAAACTACACCAATTGAAACAAAGATAACTCCTACATTGGCCTATGATCTATCTATAGTTTTGGTAGGTCCACAGGGGTGTTATGTCTACACTAGCTTACCACTAGTGATATAGGTGTAGAAAGCATGTGGCACTACCCTTGAACATAGAAGGAATGGGAGGCCCTCCTTCTAGCACCACAAAACTATGATGTCCAAAAATGTTAATGGCTAGAATACCAAGAAGTTGATGGGCATACAGCCTAACCCCAAATCTATGTGAGGGCCATGCTAAAAAATAAAAATGAGGTGCCCTGAATGGTATAGTCAATCAGACAAGGACTTACGTGGTGTTAGAATGGCCATTTGTAAGAAAGGTTTGTACAGCATTATGTGAAGACACTGAGATAGTAAGCAAGAGCATAGCAGAGAATCCTAGCCAAAAAAAAATTATGTGAGCATGCAAATATGTATTGAATAGTGGAAAATGCAAGAGCTATGGTTAATATCAAAGGAAAATGCTTAAAAAAGAAATGAAATAAAGCTTCAGAATAAAGGAATGAACCACCCCAAAACTAGGGAGCATAACTTTTGCTAAATAGGAGGTGATAATGGTATGCAGCATCAAGTAGGCATAGTGGCAACATAGTAGTGAAATCATAGTCTCTGGGACGTAGTGCTAGTAGTTGCAACAAAAGCTAAACCTGCTGGGTTGGCTATTGCTGTGTTCTTTGGGTGCAATGGTAGACTACATTTTTGGAGGTGCCAAGGTGTTAAGCTTAGATACTTAGGTGTGAGAATGTCAAGAGCACTTATACAACTAAAATTCTGAATTCTCTTTTGATTTGCTAACCCCTAAAGTGTTAGTATTTGGGGTATTTATAGGATTAAGTTTAGCATGAAATGCAAATCGAGCATAACATGGCATGGGTGGCACATGGCATGAGTGTAGATAGGGTTACACTGACATGTTACACTCTCATGAGAGTAGCAAGGTATTATGCTCTCAAGGACAATAATGGGTACCCAGAGACTATGGAACTATGACCACACTACCTAGACTGCATGTGCTAGAGTTTTAGAGATCGTAATGTACCTATAAACAATGTCAGAATAATGCAACTTGGCGGCTATGCTCTAGGACTATGTCTTCCCCCTCTTTCAAGTAGGGTCAAGCATAGGAACAATTTTAGGATTAATCAGGGTGTGAAATAAATGCAAACTACTGATCTTGGTTGGTGGAGGGACATCAGAGATGAGATGAAGGTTGATGCCAAGTTTTGGAGGCTATTGGAGGCTTTTCTTGATTATTAAGCTAGCTATGCTGTAGAGCGTAACACAACACTTAGTGAAAATTTGGAAAATTTTGATTTTTCTCACACTGGTTATGCTAGCTATGCATGAGAGAATAGCAAAATACAACAAGAACACTTAGCCAAATTTTAATGAAATTTGCAATTTTACTTCATGGTAGACTAGCTACACTATGGGGCGTAGCAGGACAGATAGCCTTAGAAGCTAGGAAATGTGCCAAATATGTCTTCCATATCAAGCTAGCTTGACAATCCTTTATCCAAAACTTAGACAAAAGTAGGTACTTGAACCTATGTCATGTTTGCTATGATATGGAGCATAGTAGAGCATAGCAACCTAAAAGACAGAAAATTTGCCGAAATATTTTGTCCATCCTAAGCACTTTTGACAACCTATAGCATAGTACTTGGGAAAACTAGCAACTGGGACATGTGTCAAGCTAGGTACACTGGTGAGCATAGCAAGAATAATAGCCTAAGAAACAAAAAATTTTCCAAAGTGCTTTTTCAATCCCAAGCAACCCTTGATCACTTTTGGCTTGATACTTGTGCAAATTGGCCATGGAAGTGTGTGCTATGCTAGCTACACTAGAAAGCTTTGTAGGTAGACTAAGAGCATAGTAGGACACTTAGAAAAATTTGTATGAAACTATTGCTAACACATAGAAAAATCTTGTAAAATAGGGCTCAATGTGTGCTATGCTAGCTATGTTGTAGAGCATAACACCCACACTTAGAAAAAATTTTCCATGTTTTGACACTTAGACAAATTTGCCACTAAACTACAAAAGCCTAAAATTGCTGGTGCTTTAGATTCGATTCATGTTTTTGTGTAGAAATATGTAAGAAAAGAATGTGTTGATAGAAAAAATTCAAGTGTATAAAACATTGAAAAAAATGGCTAAGTATGCAAATAATGAAAACAGGACAAAAAATGACCAACTTTAAAAATGTTGTGAAAAAGTGACTAACTCTAGCATTATGCTCATTACACTTTGAAGGAATGTTACACTCTAACGGATTGTTATGCTTTCCAAAGCACTCAGATCTTGACACAATAGAAACAATTGGGTTTTTCGTCCTATGGGATTCTAGGGGAACCGACAACTGTAATCAATCTACACCAACTGAAACCTACATAACTCCTACACTAGCCTATGATCCAACTACTTCCATGGTAGGTCCATAGGAATGTTATGTCTGGGCTAGCTTGCCACTAGTGATGGAGGTGTAGAGAGCACGTGGGACTACCCTTAAACATAGAAGTAATGGGATGCCCTCCTTCTAGTGCTAGAAAACTATGATGAATGAATATGTTGGTGGCTGGAACAACAAGAGATTAGTGGGCATATAGCCTAACCTTGAATCCATGCGAGGGTCATGCTGAGAAATAGAAATGAGGTGCCCTAAATAGTTTGGTTGATCATATAGGGACTTACGTGGTGTTAGAACAACTATGTGTAAGAGGGATTTATATTTCATTACGTGCAAACACTAGGACTGGCTAATCCAGGGTGTAGTAGAGAGCCCTAGCCTAAAAATAGTAACATGAACATCCAAATGTGTATCAAATAGTGAAAAAATGTAAAAGATATGCTTAATATCAAAGAAAAATACTTAGAAAAGAAATCGAACAAAGATTAAGAACAAAGAAATGCACTACCCCAAAATGAGAAGCACAACCTTTGCTAGACAAGAGGTGAGTATGATATGTGGCATTAGGCAAGCATAGTGGCAATGTACTAGTGTATTTATAGTCTCTAGAATTCTCAAGACAGAAAGCTAATAAATGTAGTGGAGACTAAACATGTTGGGTTGGCTATTGCTATGTTCTACGGTTGCAATGGTGGACTACATTCTAGGAGATGCAAAAGTGTGAAGCTTAGATGCTCAGGTGTGGGAGTGTCGAGGATGCTTAAATAGCTAAAATTCCCAATGCTCTTTTGATTTTTCAATCCCTAGAGTGCTAGATGTCAAGGTATTTATAGGACTAGGTTTAGTATGAAATGCAAAGTGGGCACCACGTGGCATGAGTGTGACATGACATGAGCGTAGTAGAGCATAACACTAAGAGTAGCAAAGTATTACACTCTAAACCCATAGGTTCCTATAGACTACTAAACTATGATCTCATGAAAGTAGCAAAGTATTACACTCTAAAGCACAACAACAGGTTCCTATAGACTACTAAACTATGACTACACTACTCAGACTGCATGTGCTAGAGTTTGAGAGACCACAATGTACCTACAAATAATGCAAAAAATAGTACAACTTGGAGGCTATGCTCTAGGACTATGTCTTCCTCTCTTTCGAGTAGGGTCAAGCATAGGGATAATTTTGGGGACTAATGGGCAATGAAAAAGAAATGCAAACTATAGATCTTGGTTGCTAGAGGGATGTTGAAGCTGAGATGAAGTTCAATGTTGAGTTTTGGATGCTTTTGAAGGTTATTGGATGTTTTTTCTTAGTGTTAAGCTATTTTCTCTCTAGAGCATAACATAACACTTTGTGAAAATTTGTAACATTTTGATTTTTCACACTAGTTATGCTAGCTATGCTAGGGAGTGTAGTAGAGCATAGCAAGGACACTTAGCCAAATTTTGATGAAATCTATAGTCTTCCTTCATGGCACACTAGCTACGCTTTGAGGTGTAGTAGGATAGGTAACCTTGGGAGTTAAGAAATGTGCCAAATGTGTCTTCTATGTCAAACTAGCTTGACAGATCCTTGTCCAACACTTAAATAAAAACTAGGCACTAGAACCTATGTCACACTAGCTATGCTATGGAGTGTAGCAGAGCATGACAATCCAAAAGATAAAAAATTTGTTAAACTATTTTTTTCATCTTAAGTAATTTTGAAAACCTCTAGCCTAGTACTTAGGTGAACTAGATACTAGGACATGTGTCAAGATGAGTACACTAGGGAGTGTAGCAAGCGTGACAACCTAAGAGATAGAAAATTTGCCAAACTATTTCATCCATCCCAAGAAATCCTTAACCACTTCTAGCTCGACACTTGGGCAAACTAGCCATGGAAGTGTGTGCTCTGTTGGCTATGCTTGGGAGTCTAGTAAGAAAACTAAGAGCATAGCAAGACACTTATAAAAATTTTCTTATGACTACTATTGACACAAAGAAAAATCTTAGAACACAAGCCTCAAGGTGTGCTGCGCTAGCTATGCTAGAGAGCATAACACTAGACTTAGAAAAAATTTTCCAAGTTTTAACACTTAGAAAAATTTGTTGTTGAATTGAAAAAGCCTAAAATTGGTGGTGTTTCATCCTATTTTTGGACAATTTTTACCCCCATAGCCATTATTACATCCCCATAGCCATTGTTACGCCCCCTATAATTCCCTCCCTATAGATCTAGTGCAAGAAGTAGCAAAGGTTCAAATGCATTGGGAGTTATGGAGCATTTGAATCATGTAGAAATGGATTCCAAATCTCCACCAAAGTGAATCCCCATACTACCTTAGGAAAATTATTGTATACATTTCTCAAACTCATTCTTTATTTCTTTAATAAATTTTAAGATTTTTGATTTTTTGTGCAATCTCCACTTACTTTCAGTTTTCCAGAAGTGTAATATTTTGCATTTTTATTTTTACAATCTCATTTGATCTCCTCTAAGTTCCTAGGTAATCTATCAAACCATCCATGATACCCTAAATCCAATTTCTCAAAGGCCCTAGGGATTCAATGTTAAAGATATTATGCTAAGATTTTTGATTTTCCAGTGATCAAAGTTTTTGGTCACTATAGTTTTTTGATGCTACAAGGAGGACCTCTATTCAATTTCTACATGTAAATTAGTTTTCCCTATATCCAACATTGCCTTTTGCTACAAAATACAAAATTTTAACATTAAAGACTTCAAAACCCAACATTGTAACCCATCCCCCCCTATAATCAAAGCCTAACATGGAACTTGTAGGTGTTTGGATTTTCAAGATTTTCATAGTAGTTGCCATGAATTTCAAGGTCAACATTTTCATCCCAAAAAAACCTTTTAAAAAATGAAATTTGTCATCTTTTAGGGTGTTTTTCATACCTTCTTGCACTAGCGTGGATGTTTGAGTTTTGGCAAAATTTCAAAGAAATTACTAGAAATTTTTAAATCCAGTGTGGGTGGGTGTTACAACCCTTAGCTAGGAAGAGTGTTAGCCCCCTCAATGTAGATGTTATCCCCTTCGATCACCAAAAAACACCTTGTTGTGAGCTTTTTCCAACAAGATCAACATTGCTCATTCTCATAAAAAATAACCTCACCTTTTGTAAAAATCAAAGTTTTCAATTTGGTCTTTTTTAACTAAAATAATACTTACAAAAACTTTCCCCCCTTTCACCAATGGTAGAATAGGAAGGTGTGAGATCCTCCCATCTTACCCCCTTCGATCTCCCTACCATACTTAGTGTAGAAGGAAGATAGGAAGTTAGCATGGGTGAAGTTTATTACAAAATTTTCATCTTTTCATTTTTGGTAAAGCAGTATAACACCCTTACCCCCCACCCCCCAACTTACCATTTATAGTAAGTGACTTGTTTTGGCTATTTTTATCATTTTTGACCTTTTATGTAGCTAGGAAGCCTAGCATGCAAGGGATTGATACCACCCTTTACAATCTTTAGTAAGGAGCTATATTCCCTTTGGTAGCTATAGTAAGTAACTTTTTTTAGCCATTTTTTCCTCTTTCAGTCATTTTTAAAATTCCATTTACTCGAATTTTCACTTTTTCCATCTTCTGTAACCTTTTCAAGCCATTTTTAGCATTGTAACCTTGTCTTTCAGCTAATCAACCATACTACTTCTAAACATAACAAATATGATATCCATCCAAGTTGAAGTTTCTATCTATGACCCAAAAGACCCTATGATCATAGAACAAAAACAATCTATTAACTAAAGAGGCAAAAACCTAGATTTCACAATTATTAATGAGGAATCCTACAACTTCCTCTATGCTAAGATACAAGCTAGTTTATTAATACTATGCTCTGAATCAGATGCTAAGAATTAATTCAAAATCATATGTCAGGATGAGAAAGAGTACATCCCATTCCCCTATGACCAAATCCCCGTAATCAACTTCTATACTCAAATCCTTACACAAATCATAGATGTTGATGAGTTTAGTGAGGAAATTAGCTTAGAGGATTATCAAGAAGATGAAGAGGAGTTTGAGGATGAGTAGGAACCAGACATCTTCATTGGAAGTCTTTTCAAATCTCTAGCTTCCCAAACAACCACATCCAACTCTATATATCTTACCTCATCAATCGAACAAGTCCTTAGATCCAAATCTCCTCCTATCCTTCCTACCGTGTTTGGGTCCACACCCATCATCTCCACATACCAAACACAACTTGTGTCCCAATTAACCTCCTTATTCTCATCAGTGTCCTTTTCCATAGAACCTAACTTCATTCACCCAACCATAGTAATGTCTACATCATTATCTCCCCTTTCCATGTTAGTGGGACACTCATTGAGATCCAATGCAACACAAGCATCTCATACGTCATTCTTCCCCTTTGTTCCTCAAGTTCCAAAACAAATATCTTTCTCCTTGTTTAGCCCACCTATGACCATCCTAACCTAGCATCTTCCTTTGATACCATAGCCTATTGTAAGGCCACAAGCCTCTTAATCAAAAGTCTCACAACTTGTTCTTCAACCATCAACATAAGTATCACAGTCCATGGGGATGCCTCAAGGCTTGGATCAAGCCTTCCAAATGATCTAAGACATTAACAAAGAGCTGCAAAAACTTAAAGCCAACACAACTCAGATAGTCAAGGTTCTAGATTTCTACCAAGATGATCCTACAATCCCTACAATGCCTTAAATAACCTTTCCCTTAGGCTTTCCTATTTCAAACCTCACCAAATACAATGGTGAAGGGGATCCTAATGCACATCTAGTAACCTTTTGAACTGAGCACCTCTTCTTGCAAGCTTGGCCTCATACTTATTATGGATATTTCCCATGTCTCTCAAGGGTAAGGCTCTAGATTGGTACCAAACCTTACCTAAAGGTTCCATCCCTTTTCTTGGGGACTTGATTAACCAATTTGTCAACCACTTCAAATACAACTTGAAGCCTAATGCCACATTAGACCAATTGATGAAGGTGAGGCAAGGGCCACTTGAACCAGTCAAAAGGTTTATTCAAAGCTGGAACTCAACACTTAACAAGATCCCAAAGCCTCTTGATAAAACCCATCTCTTGGCCATCTACAAGGGGATAGTAAATAACTTTACCAACTCAAAGTTATATTACCTATAGCCTTGGTCACTATTGAAACACCACCAATTTTGGACTTCATCATTGCAACTACAAATTTTTATAAAGTGTCAAAACTTGGTAAATTCTTCTATGTGTTGGTGCTATGCTCCCTAGCATAGCTAGCATAGCATGGCAGAATTTTGAATATTTGCCAAGTTTTTTCTAAGTATCGCTTCTATGCTCTAGAGTGTAGCACGTGTAACCAGTGTTGGACATCAAATTCAAAATTTTTCTAAGTGTTGGGTTACACTCTAGAGTGTAGCTAGTGTAGCACTATATAGTAGACTTTGATAGCCTTCAAAATCCTTCAAAGCTTAGCATCAACCTTCACCTTGACTCCAGCACTCCTTTAGCAAGCAAGATCAGGAATTTTCATTTCTCCTCTGCTCGCCATTTATCCCAAATTGTACCTACACTTTGAACCATAGCAAGCATAGCAACTAGATTTAGAAAATTTTTTGGTCACTTCTAGACTTAGAAACGTTTTTGAATTTTTTTCATAGCCCCACCTATCGTACTACCACATGGCACCCAATCTATGTTTTGCACTAACCCTAGTGCTATAAATACCCCAAGACCTCCAATGTTTTAATGGTTTGCATTCTTTAATAGTTGGCATTCCCTGATAGTTGGCATTCCCCAACTGTTGGCATTCCTAGGTGGTTGGCATTCCTTGATAGTTGGCATTCCCCAATAGTTGGCATTCTTTGACTATTGGCATTCCTTGATGGTTGGCATTCCTAGGTGGTTGGCATTCCCTAATGGTTGGCATTCCCCGACTATTGGAATTCCCAAGTGGTTGTCATTCCTTGGACATGAGCATTTTTAAGCACTTGGCATTTGGCATTTTGGCATCTTGGCACTTAACATCATAAGCAAACAAGACCTAGAGCACAACACACTGATAGAGAGGTAGAGTTTCAAATCGTAGTTCACTGTAGCCATATTGTAGCCCTACAGAACACCACATGGTACACTGTGGTAGCCAACCCAGTAGGCACAATTTATCATGGTGAGTGCTAGAATTCATGGCATAACATCATCAAGACTATGACTATGCTTCCACTATGCCTATTGTACACTATGTACCTTCTAAGACCCTTTTGGACTTAACTACACTCCCATTTGGGTTAGTGTTCCATTTCTCTCTCCCATTTCTAGCATTTTCTTACAACTTTTGACACTTTTTCATGCATCATCATGTTATACTATGTATTTTTGCATTTTCATTTCACCTAACCATGACACCCCCAGTTGCATTAACCACCTTGGTTGTAACTGAAGAAGTCCCTATTTGATTTATAAGACCGTTTAGGACTCTCTGCCTTCATTTCTAGCAAGATCCCCGCATGGAGGCAAGGTTAAGGCTATGCATCCATTGACCCCTTGGTGATTCCAACCACCAACATTTTCAATCGTCACAACTATGCCAAGCCTTCTCACAAACCTAGAACATTGAGGAGGTAGTTGAGGCAAGAAATGAGTCAATCTATGTGGCCTACAAAAACCAACATGTGAAAAGGGATAAAAATAGTTTTAAATAGAAACATACAACATTTTCCATAGTAGAAAAAGAGATAAAACAAGTAGAGAGGAGGGGATCATCACCATGCAACACATCTCCTAACTCAGTACAACCATCCGCTTCCTACACTCCAAATCAACCAAGACCAAACTTTAGGCAGAGGGATAGGTCTTAATATATTCAATTGCTAATGATGCCCTTAAAGATTCTAGAATAATTTCTTAAATACAACCATATACAACATAAGAACTATCTAAATAAGCTTGTAAGAGGTAAGATAATCTTTGTAACATATCAAGAGACCCAACAATAGCTACCAAACATAATCCTAAGCTACCAAAGTACTTTAGGTTGGAATGGTATTACCATTATCATTGAATGGCTAGTCATGACACTAATTTTTACCTATCATTAAAGGATGACCTCCAAAAGATGATAAACTATGGAGATTTTCTACTAAATGAGCCTAACTCTTCAAATGATAACAATGAATCCTATACTAAGGCCTCATTTATGGAAACCAAATGGTCTAATCTTCCTAGGGAACTATTTATCATAAAAGCACACCACAATCCTAGAAAAAAAAACCTAAGAGAGCTCTTCATCATCTACATCCCACCTCCCCCAGCTACTGAGAAGCCTTTCATCATATGTGTCCCCCCTTTAGTGGCTTTAACATCACAACATAATCAATGAAAATGCTAATCCTCCAAAGCCTAGGAAACCATTCGTTATCAAAGTCCCTACACCTTTAATGAGTAATACCATAATAATCCATGATGCAAGATCACTATAGTGATCCACAACTCAAAGGTTAGGAAGAAAGTATCATCCCAACAACAACAAGAATAACCTATTTCCAAACCAACAACAAAGCCCACTATAGATGGCCAATAACAAAAGACTTCAAAACAAACTACACCAAGACCAACTACATCCATGGGTAAGGAGCCCAAGGGACATACATCATAACACAAGTCACAAACCAAAGGGAGAATGGTGGAGGTTAGAACTACTAAATTTAAAACATTCTAAGCCAAGGGAAGGAATTTCCACATAATCATGGAGCAAGATAAATAATCCCTTAAGCAAAAGAATACATCACCAAGCCTATAAGACCTGTTCATGACCTCTCCCATGCATAGGGATGCACTAGCTCAATTGTTGACCTCTATTCCTATAAGCAAAAACATTCCCACCAATAAAGAGTTAATCGAGTCTATCACTTACCAAGCTTCACTTAGGAAAAATGGGGATCAACCTATGCTCAACTTCCATGATACCAAAGTGAGTATTGACTCTAGAAATGGGGGAGTTCTATTTTCTCCTCTTCTTATCATCATACACATTGGAAAATACAAGATCCATCATGTTCATGTGGATGATGGTGTTTCCACGAATGTGATACCATCTTCCATTGTTGAAAACTAGGCCTAACTGAGAACATCGAAGTGGCCATCACCTCAGCACTCAAGTTATTCAATGTCTCATAAGTAGTAGTGTGAGGTTGTATCTCCTTGGATTTTGTAGCTACTAAGTAATTTCGCACATCAAACAACATCCTAATGGTTGAGGATACATCTAGCTTTAACTTAATCATAGGGAGATCATGGCTAGCAAAGCTTTAGGTAGTTTCATATCCTATACATCAGGAGATTTGCTTGCCATAAGAGGGAGGAAAAATTATGATCCATGGGAATAATGTATCATTTCCCTTAGTTAACTATGTTAACATCAATTAAGGTTTGTAGGTAGAGTTTCAAGAGGTAATTCTTGATAGTTAGATTGAGGCCAACAACAATGTGAGTAACATTGATTTGAATAGCACTAACTCTACAATAAGAAGCAATTAATGAAAATTCCTATCAATTATCACTACAAACAAGTAGCATGATGAGAGTACAATCATTCAAAGTAAATCCTTTGGTTTATCATAGATTAAGTAATGAATGCATTGTAGATATGTTATCCCTTCTTTTACTAATGGAAGCTTATTCACCTTTGACAAACTTATATCATGTTTCATGGTTTATGTTGTCTTTAGATACCCTTTTGACACTAGCCCATACTTGCTAGGTAGGTATGTCAACATGGCCCACCAAGGCCTAAAACTGGCAAAATTGTGGCCTACGAAGGCCTAAAACTAGTGACTTAATGGCCCACTAACGCCTAAAACTAGCATTCAAATAAGCCTTAGAGTTAGTTCCAATCACTAAACCATGACCAAGACACACCTCCTACTATTCAAAACCATAGAACCTAACCCCCCTTACCATTCTTGATAGCTTTTATTAACATGCATGAACCCTAAACCCTAGAAAGGGGTAAAACCTTAAAAAAGCTTGTCACTTTGAGCCATCCACACTATGGAAACCCTATCTGGTGTGGATCCAGCATTGAAAAATGAGGGTAATATCCATACTTATCCTATGGTGCTCATCAATCCCTAGTTTAACCTCAAAGTTGGACCACATAGTCCTAAACCCCTCTGGTGACCCCTAGTAGTCTAATAAGCTTACCCAACCAAATCAAAAGTGTCTAAAACATGTAGATCTTGTTGTTCCATACTAAGGGGAGACCCATCCACATTACCTAGCATAGATAGGCTAGGAAAAAATCATAATATACCAAAATTGACCATCCAATTTCCATTTCTTAGAGTCTATGATCCTTTGGTAGCTTTTGGAACCGTAAAATCACGAAAAATAATCCAAATTATTTTGTTTCAAATCTTATCCACATTGGTGAACCCCGCTCCATGTTGCCCAACATGGAGCCAACGTGAAATCCTAGAGGATATGCAATAGAACCTAGTTGATGATCAAAAATAGCCTAACAACCTATCCTAATGACCCTTGGACCCTACCAGGACCTTCTAGATCTTCCAAATGTCTCAAAGTTATTCAAAATGGTATAAAAATGTCATCCCCTTCTATTCCATGCTAGCGCCAACCTACTTAGCATGGAAAAAAGGAAGGTTTATTGCATGGGCAGCTACGAGCCTTCAAACTAGTAGATTTTGACACCAAATCTTGATCATCGATGATAGCAACCTTGGAGGTTGACATGCATGATTGATTGCTATCAAAGGAGACTAGATATGATATTTCCCTCTTCTCCTAGCTAGCTTTTCCCTATCGAGCATGACAAAAAGGAGGGGATGATTGCATGGGCATCTAGGAGACTCAAAACTAAGGGATTTTTAGGCCAAATATTGTCTCTTAATTTCTACAATCCCTAGAAGCTTCATAACCCTATCAAAACCTAACAAAAGTGATCCAAAACATAACCCCTTGATCTACCACACTAATCACCCCATCTTCCATGCTAGCCAACATGAAGCTAGGATGGATGGAGCTAGGAATGGTCAAAATCCCATGTTTTGACTAAAATGAACTTGGATTAACATCTTAACCTTCCCAAGGACTCTAGTAATCAAAGCTAGTCAATGATGATACTTTTTCATGATTTCCTAGGTTCTCCTAGCTAGCTTCCCCTTTCCTAGTGTGAAACAAAATGGGAAGCATATAAAATCATCCAAAACCCTTCGAAACTACCAAAATTTAGTCTTAGGCTCTCACCATCAACTCTATCAACCTTGGAAGCATACATGAATGACTAGAAATAGCCAAGATTAGTAAAAAATCAACCCCTTGATGTGTCCTAGCTGTCATACCCCCCCCCCCCCCCCCCCCCCCT
>MNCI01033122.1:252441-290845 GCA_015680685.1 Gnetum montanum
CCCCCCCCCCCCCCCCCCTTTTAAAAAGTCCTGTTAGTGTGGAACCAAAGGGGAAATCCAAAAGACCATAGAGAAACCCTTAAAGTTGGTAAATCTTAACCTTGGAAACCTACATTCATGACTTAAAATAGCAAAATTAGCCAAAAAATCAACCCCTTAAAATTTTCAATCTAGCTTACCCCACCTCCTTGCAAGGGTGTGTTAGTGCAAAACCAAATGGATAAACCAAAAAACCATAGAAAAACTCTTAACATTGGCAAATCTTGACCTTGGGCTTTAACTGTTAATGCTAGTAACCTTAGAAACCTACATGCATGAACAAAAATATCCAAAATTACTCAAAAATTAATCTCATGAAGTCTCCTAGCTATCTTGTGATTCCTTTAGGGCTATGTTAGCATGAAAATAAGGCATTAAGCAAAAAACCACCTAAAAAACCTCCAAATTGACTATTTTTAACCTTAAACCTTAACCCTTGAACCTAGTAGCCTAAGGAGCATACATGCATGGTTGATTAGGGTTAGAATTGTCCTAGATCTAAATCATCCATTCTTCCATGTTGAGCCCCCCTTCTTCCATGTTGGCCAATGTGCAAACAAAGGAGGGAACTCAGAAAAGAACTTTGGAACCCTCAAAACTACTGAATCTTGGTCCTAAACCATAGTATTCAATATCAACAACCTTGGGAATTGACATGCATGTTGAATTTCCATTAGATTTGGCATAGATATAAACCTTTCCATTCCTTCACATTTAGCACCCCCTCATCCGCTCTATCTAGTGTGAAGCTAGCATGGAAGGCCCACCTTTTGGTCTTAGACAATAAATTAACACCCTGAGAGACCAAGAATCTACACTAAGAAATCCAAAGACCTCATAGGTTGAAAATTGCACTTGTTTAACCTAGTTTTAACCTTCAAATCTCATTCATTCCCTTATTCCATATTAAGCACCCTCTCTTAGCATGCAACAAGAGGGCTGTAAAATTTCATAGCCTCAAAAAACCTTCAAAAGTGATCAAAATTAGCGAAAAATTGGGAAAAATATGTTTGCAATCCTAAAATCCTAGAAACCTAGTTGATGTCACCCAAAATCATAGAATAAGTGCATTACCATTCCTCCATGTTGGGGCCAAGGTTTCCAGCATGAAGGAAGGGAGAAGAGCAATATCAACATGTTCTAGCACTCAAAACTTACTCTAATAACCTTTAAACAAAGATAGGAGATGCACAAATCAAAAATCTAGGTTCTGGCTAGTTGTTTGACCTTATTTGATTCATATTTTTCTTATCTTTTGATTCTCCACACTAAGCCCCCTTCTCTCCATTATATCTAGTGTGGAGATTATGGGGTTAAGCCTCAAAACCTAATTTTTAGCTTTTACGGACCTCAAGAGTGCCCAATTTTGATAGAGTTGGCCCTACACTACCTTGGGAAGGCCCTATAATCTCAATTTTTGATCTCTAGATGCCAAAAACACATATTTTCCTTGGCCTCTACATTGCAGCCCCTCCTCTCCATGTTGTCCAGTGTGGAAACATAGGAGTCTTAGAGTGGAAGCCTTAAAACTCTAGATTCTTGGGCCCAAACAAACCTAATTGATGCTCAAGCTTACATAACAATCTTAGAGTGTTAAACCATGGCTTGCTAAGGCCTAAACCATGCAAAACCTAATCCTTTTTTAAGCTATATTAGTCAAGTATTACCATATGTAGCTTGTTGTGCTTACTTTAGTATTATTACATGATGTTTCAACTTGCTTTTGGCCTTGTGTCACATTGTTATCCTTCTTAATATAGTATGTCCTTTGCATAGCCTTTTGTTTTGTTTATTTTCCTTATTCGCTTTTTTTTAAGACTTGGATTGGTATCAAATAGTGGAGTCTAACCTTCCTTGACCACCATTTAATACCATGTGACCATGGGCTTCTATGACATTAAACTAGCATCATGGCCCACTAAGGCGAAAAATGAGCAAAATTGTGACCCTTTTTAACCATTTGTATCCTTATTTCTCATACATTCCTTTTTTTAACCTCTATTTGGCCCTTATTACACTTTTTGTTGCTTGCTTTTACCTTATTTATAATCTTGGATAACCTTGTTTGCATTATATTAGCATGTATTTGCATAATTTTATAGCATTTTAGCATTGCTTATTCACTTTTACCTAAGTTCCACTTAATATGCTTTTGGTTGACATGTAGGATTAAAATTATGAGTACCTAAAATCATATCATTTTTCCTTAAAGCCTTAATAAACCCCTCTCATGTTGTTGACCAAGTTAACCTTATGTACCCAAACATTGATCCGTGAAACCATTACATCATACATCCATAACACCCTAATGTAGCACAATGATCATTGACCTTGAAACCAAAAACATCATAGAGGGTTTGTTAGTTGCAATTCCCACGATGATGAGGAGAAAACACATGAAACCAAGTTTCTCATCAAAACTTCAGCCTACTCATGGCATCATCGAGCCCTTGCAATGCAACATCAAAGCAATCACATAGCCTCGATTATATCTAATGTTTACATGTTTTCTTGTAGTGTTGTTTATCATTATTGACAAGTTGCAATGAATGACTGATGTTTCCAACTTTGACAATCTACAACAAGCAATTCCACATGCTCTCTCTTTGTGTCCTTGTTTAGCACAATGAATGAGCTATAAAACTTTCTTAATCTAATGTAGCCTATTGTGGCCTAGTTTTCTAGTTATCTCATGTAGCCAATAGATAATAATATGACCTAATAAGGCCTTAAATTGGTAATAGGGCCCATCACAACCTTAAACTAGCAACCTTGGTAACCATGGCGGCTCAATTTTCATCTCATGTTATGTGGCCTTATGCATGGTAATGTGACAACATGCTCTGTTTGCTTTATTTTCTTATCCTCTTGGAGCTCTTTTTGTAGGATGAAGCTTAGAATCATCACAATGGTGTCTTTCATTACTATAGGAAGTCACCACATAACCTTGATGTGCACAATTCAGTGAGTTTATTTAACTATGCCAAGGATGCTTGTACCATTCCCCTCCATCTGGCACCACTCCTTGACACTAGCCTTGTAGCCTTGCTATGACCTTCCATACCTTGGAGAATGATGCTGGTTAATATTTGACATTCATAAACTATATCCATATCTCCATCATTATCCATCTTCAAGTCCAATTGAATGTAACATACTTCATTCAATGGACAATCACTAAGTCCACCAAACATCACACCATCTTGTTTGGTGGAAAGACCATTAAGTTCACCAAGTATAACACACCTCGCTTCAATGGGAAAAACAAGTTTGTTAAGTGTAACACAACTCACTCAATGAGAAAGCGATGTCAAATTGGCCTTAGCAAAGAGACCCAATGAAGGTTTCAGCCCACAAAAAAGGAAGGAAAGTAAATTCCCAAGGGGTTGGATAGCCAATGAAGCCTAAAATCCCAATGACCAAAGAAATCTAAAAGAAAATTGATTAAGTCTTCAAACATATTTGTTGAGTTACCAACACTTCAAAATAATTAGCATCATTCTGTATCCATGATGACAACACTTGGAATGTATTATTAGCCTCCATAACCATCTCCCTAATTACCACTCCTTCACCATTACCTTATTCCATCATCACAACCACTCTTTAGCATGGTTTGACATGACTGAATCAAGTGTGGAGAGGGAACGTTGCTGGTGGACCTATAGTGGTTTTTTGTATTCTTTGTTAGTGCCTCTTAGGCTAATCTTCTAGATACTAACAAAGAGGGGCCAATGAAACATCATGATATTTTCATGTTTTAACCTTTGTAACTCCATCCCATGAAACCAAAGGCAAAAGTTCATTGTAAGTATGAAGGTTGTAACCCATGAGGGGAAATCTCAGATATTTCACACTTTTAGAGATAAAAATGCCTCATAAGTGGCTAAAGCCTCATTCCTCAAGTGAAAAGAGTCACCTAGTATCTATATTTTGGCATTGGGAGTCAAACATACTTTTTGAAATGTCAAAATTAGTAATTTCATGGGTTTTATTGAGGATATGTACTTTTCTATGCTAACACACCCTTGCAAGGGTCTAAGCCAACTAGGAGACTTCAAAGCCCACATGCAAGAGTGCAGTGGGGTGGATTTCACTTACCTCTAGTGAGGCTACATGAGGGTGGATCTCACCTACTCCCAACATGAAGGACTCACCCCCTAGCATGAAATACTTTCCCCTAGTATGGAGGGATCACCCAGCTAGTTTGCATGGGGGTAAAGCTCACCTATCTCTAGCAAGGATGCATGGGAGTGAAACTCACCTAACTCAGCATGGAAGATCTACTCCTAGCTTGGAAGGTATTCCTCCAATATGGAGGATCTCCCCTCAACATGGAGGATATACCTTCCCACTTAACATGGAAGACCTACCGTTGGCATGGAGGGATCAACCATCATGGAGGAGTTAGCTAGCAAGGATGCATGGGGCTAGCTCTCCTTTCTTGGGTAATTATTACCCCTCATATCCATTCTTACACCCCCATAGCCATGGTTAGACCTCTTGTAACATCCCCTTGTAGATCTAGTTCAAGGAGTAGCAAAGGTTCAAAAGCATTGGGAGTTTTAGAGCATCCAAATCGTGGATTCATGGATTCCAAGCCCCCACCAAAGTTAACCACTTACTATCCTAGGTACGTTTTTGTGCACATTTCTCAAAATCATTCTTTATTCTTTTTTTAATAAATTTTAAGATTTCTAGTTTTATTTGTAATATGCATTTATTTTCATTTTTTCAGATCTGTAATCTTTTGCATTTTTCTTAAAATCTCGTTTATCCTCCTCTAAGTTTCTAGGTGATCTATCAAACTATCTAGGGTACCCTATATTCCATTTTTTGGAGGTCTTGGTGATTCAGGGTTAATTCTATTACACTAATATTTTTTGTTTTCAGGTGATCAAATTTTTCAATTACTACATGTGGCACTTTCAGGTTTCAATAGGGGTTCCCAAGGGTTGAAACTAATGAAAAAATTAGCTTATTATCTTTCTAGTCCACTACGCTAACCATGCAAGCCATAAATAGTTCAAAAATACTCAAAATGAGCCTGAGAAATTACCTAGATATTCCATCCATAGTGGGGGTCACCCCATCCATGTAGGCTAGTGTAAATCTAGTGTGGGTCTATCATGGATACCCTAAATACCTGGATTTTTGACCTAAAAAGCCTTAAAATAGCCTCGATAAGTGCCCAAACTCACCCATGGCCCTTGTAGCCTAAAACCATGGTCCACCAAGGCTTAAACCTAGTAAACTCTAATCTTGTTTGATTAGTAGTAGTGAGTTTTTACCACATGAATTCCATTTTCATTTATTTGACTTTATTTCATGGTGTTTTGACTTATTTTTTGCCTTCTTTTGTAGTATTGATCTTCATTATAATCAGTTGACCTCAGTCTCTTTATATTCATATTATTTTCTCTATTACAGCTTCTTTTGATCCTTGTTTATCCTTTCATTGGTGTTGAATGATCATGTTTGACACCATATGAACATGACTTGCTAAGTCCTAAAATTGGCATCATGGCTTGGCAAGAGCCAAAACTAGCAAGCTTACAATTTTTGTTGACCATTTTTTATCTTATTTCTCATGCTTCATCTTGTTATACTCTATTGGATCTTTTTTTGACTTTTGTTTTTCCTATATCTCATTTAGTTTACTTATGTTATACCTTCCTTATCCTTGCATGACCTTATTTACATTTTGTTTGTCATTAAAGTAGCATGTATTTGCATAATTTTATAGTAGTTTAGAATTATTTACACATATTTATGGTTGACATGTAGGACTAAAGTATGAGTACTTGGGAGTAGATCAGCTTTCCCTTAAGCCTAAGTGGGTTGCACAGTGATGTGGAATGGTGTATGAACCTTGATTTCGTAGATCTTGAGCCTGAGACTCTTGTTGACCACATAACCTCAATAGAGAAACCTCTAGAGTGGCTTGAAAACCTTGTTATGACCATTGAACGAGAGGCTAGCAACATTACTGAAGACTCTCTAGTTGAGATTCCTTTCATGACACATAGTGGTAAGGAGAAAACCCTAAAACTAAGTTCCTCAATGGAACATCAATATGCTCAAGACATCATGAGATCCCTACAAGATAACATTAAGTCCTTTTCCTAGTCATATGAAGATATGCAAGATCTTGACCCATGCTTAGTATAACATAACATCATACATGATCCTAGCATTCAACCAATTAAGAAAATTTTTTACAAGATTAGACTTGATCTAGCCTTGGTAGTCTTCAATGAAATCACAAAAACCATACCAAGCTAGTTTCATTAGAGTTGTTGATTATATAAAATGGGTGTTCAATATAGTGGTAGTTCCTAAGAAAAATGTAAGTATCCATGTTTACATAGAATTCCAAGACCTAAATAATGAAACCATCAAGGATCTCTTTCCTTTACCTAGTATTGACCAACTTATTGATACTATGGCTAGGCATTCCTTATTATCCTTTATGGATGGGTTCTTGGGATACAACTAGATTAGGATCAACCTAGAACATCAAGTTAGCATGACCTTCATGATCCCTTGGAGTACCGTTTTCTATGCAATGATGTCCTTTAGTCTAAAGAACACAAGAGCAACCTACCAAAGAGTCATGATGTATAGCTTTAGTGATTACATGATAGGTTTGCTCAATGACTACATAGACAATACAGTCATTATGTCAAAGTGACCAATGACCACACACATGACCTATACCTTCTAGTTAAATTATGTCTCAAATATGAGCTTAGGATTAATCACAAAAAGTATCTTTGGTGTTAAGACTAGTAAGATGCTTGGCTTTGTAGTATCTAAAGTAGGAATACATGTCGATCATGATAAGTTTAAGGTCATATCCAACTAGGGAGCACCTACCAACATTAAGGAGATTTTTGGGTATCAAGGTAGATTATAATTTATATGTAGGTTTATTGTTAGACTTACAAATAAGTTGCAACCTATGCAACACTTGATTAAGAAAGGAGTTCACTATGAGTAGATGACTCAATGCCAAGAGGCCTTTTAAAATCTTAAGCAAGAGTTGGCACAACTACCAATAGTCTATCCTCTGTAAGAGGGTAAATCATTTTACATCTAACTTGTTATCGTCGACATGTCTATTGCCTCTCTACTTTGTCAGAAATGAGATGATGGAGTAGAGATGCTAGTATACTACCTTAGCCATGCATTAGTTGCCCATGATACTTGATACATTGAAGTGGAGAAGTATTATCTAGCACTAGTCTTCTCATTGAAGAATTTGTGACACTACATCTTTAGAAGCTTGGTCAACATCATTTGCAAAGACAATGTGCTTAGAGCCATAACAACCAACATTTATGAAAGTAGCTATATAGCCCATTAGAAAGCCATAACAACAAAGGTTTACCATTCTTATGTCTCTTAGTCCTCAATGAAATGTCAAGCTATATATGTATATCTTACTATTTCACTTGTTGGTGACCATGCAATGATAGACCCTAAATTTATTGATGAACATGCTAACACCTTTAGCCAAGTGCTTAGGGGTAGAGCTTCAAATACACATGGGACCAATGTTGCTACCATTATAACCTTCCCATTTATTAAAATCCAATCTTTTACCTACTGATTTGAGTTTCATTTAGTAAAAATGTAGTATTCTATGAAGGTTTTCTCAGAGGGATGATGGTAGTTCGTGACCTAGGAATTAAATACTTAATGATCAAAGGTGATTCGTAACTTGTGGTTAACTAAGTAACTAAGAAAGAAACTTGTAAAGCCAAATATCTATAGCCTTATTGTGACCTAGGAAATAAATTTCTCTAATAATTTATAGACATTGACATCCAACAGGTACCTCAAATCGAGAACACTACAGCTAATGCAATTATAGTGTAGCTATTTTCCCACATTAAATATGGATTGTGCTACTTCCATCATGTGGAGCATTCAAGATACCTTTGTAGTTGTGGTTCATATTACTCCCAAAAGGAAGTGGTATGGAAATATCAAGTTTTATCTTATGCATGATGAACCTTCATAAGTCTTGACTGCTACTCAAAAGGACACTGTACTTAAATGATCAAAAGAGTATATCATTATATGTGATGACACATTATGTCGATGGTCCTACAATGGCATATTATTTAGGTAAAATCAAATCCTAAAGGATCCTATATTAGGTTCACGAAGGTGTATGTGAGGGACATATAGGACCTAGGGCTATGATCACTAAGATTAGATGGTTGGGCTATTACTAGCCCTATATGGAAAGTGACTATTTGTAGAAGGTTAAAACTTGTGAAATATGCCAATGACATAGTAACCTTATACACCTATGACTAACTAAGTTACATACAACTTAGATAACTTGGCCTTCTCAATGATGGGGGCTTGATATCATCAAATATATAAAGCCTAAGTCTTCTACAAGGCATAGTTTCATCATCAACATGACCGAATACTTCACACTATGGGTTGAAGCTATTTCTCTAAGGAGGAAAACATTTGAACAAGTTTGTAGATTTATGCTTGGAATCATTGTAGCTCAGAGTCATAGATAATGGACCATAATTTAGTAGCCAAAAAATGAAGAATTTCTTTCATGACATAGGTATTAAGAACTCTTTCTCATTGCCATATTACCCTCAAACAAATGGACAAGTAGAAGCAATTAATAAAGACATTATAAACTTTCTCAAGAAAATGTTGAACAATAGCAAGTGCAAGTAGAATGAGCAGCTTGTCCATGCACTTTAGGGCTACATAACAACTTATCACATGACAACCAATGTAACCCCTTATAACCTAGTTTGTGGTTCTGAATCTATTTTACCTCTTGAATTATAGGTGTCATCACTTCAAGTAGCCTTATTCAACTTCATCAATAATGAACAATGTAAGTAGTTGCAAACCATGGAACTCAACTTGATGGAAGAGTAGCAAGTATAAATGTTCGCTCATGTTGAGTGATATAAAGAGACGTAGAAGTGGCAACACCATCATAACTTGATCAAGCATAAGATTAAGGAGGATGACCTAGTTCTCAAGGCCATCTGTGAGCATATAGACAAATTCTCAGTGAACTGGAAACTACCCTTCCTTGTCACTAGGCCTATGACAATGGACCATTCAAAATAGCTAACATGGATGAGAATGTGTTGGCCAATCTAGAAAATCATTCATATCTAAAGCCTTGTTTAATGTATCCTATAACCAACATTGATAACCATAATAGAAAACACTGAGTATGCCTACATTGCATCACTATAGTGGTCTACTATAACCTTAAATTGGCACCATGGTAAGCCACACCCTTAAATTGGCAACATTGGTGACTTTGATAACTTGGTTTTTGGTGATATGCATTGTAACATAACAACATGCTTTCTTTGTTTGGTTTTCTTGTCCTCTTGGAGTTTTAATTGCAAGAAAAAGCTTGGGAGTCATAGCAAAGGTACAACTCATCACAACAGCAAGTCACCATGTGGCCTTGACATGAAAGATTTAGTAAGTTTTTCCTACTATGTTAAGAGAGCTTGTTTCACATCATTCTCATTATCATCTTCTTGAACCCAACCCTATAGCCTCATGATAGCCTTCCTTACCTTAGATAACAATGTTAACCTATGTTTGACACTCATGCATTATGGCCATATGACATCCCTTTGTCATGCTCCACCCACAAGTTCATTGAATGTAACACATCTCATTCAATAGGAAAATCATTAAGTCCATCAAGCGTAACACACCTTGTTCATTAGTAAATCCATGTAGTTTGTTGGATCTAACACATATCATTTAATAGGGAACCTATATAAAAATTTTCCATGACAAAGAAACCCAATTGGAGCGACCGAAAATGTCGACGGCTGGAAAGAATACTAACGGGTCATTGGTCATTGATAGTCTTAACCTCATTTCTGCAGGAGGGCTGTGCTAGATGGGATGGAAATGGGGCACCCTGAATGGTCTGGTTGATTAGAAAGGGACTTAGTCAGTGTTAATATAACCTTTTTCAACGTGTGATTTGAAAATGAGACTGATAGCTTGAAGTAATGCTTGAATATAAAAGAGGCAGAAAATAGTGTAAAATGCAAATGATAAGAAAGAGACAAAGTAAAATGTAGTTAGAAAAGTGCACCGCTTCGAAGCTACAACTTCACTCTGTCAAGATGGATACAATCATTTGCACAGTGCTGAGAAGTGTAGAGATCCCGAGTGTAACCAAGATGTGTAGAATGAGATGGCTATGCACTTGAATGCGAGCTCAGTTGTTAACAATACGAAGTACTACCAAGGTGGTAGAAAAGAGTAGAAAAAAATGCCAATTGAGAGTGCTAACTGTTTACAATGTTAAAATAGGAAGCTTACAATGCTCAGAGTCATAGTGCTAACTTTTTTCTTATCAGTCAACATAATTGTTAGCTAACTAGATTGCCAAGAAACCTGGGCCCGGAGGATCAAAAAGCTGAAAATGCTGAAAAAGCTGGGGGCCTAGAGAGTGCCAGAGAGAGTGAGAGCTAGAGAGTGTCAGAGAGTCAGAGAGAGAGACTAAGCATTGCTCATCAGGGTATTTATTGAACCAAGGGTGTGCAAAAGATGTGGTTTGGATGCCACGTGCCTTGGGCCTATGCTGACTTGCCTATGCTGCATGTGCCTGCATGACCATTGGGTGAGCCTGCCATGCCATAATTACAAGCCTGACATATCATAATTACATAGTCAAAGCAACAGTGCAATTAGGTAAGGTGCATTGATGTCACATAACCACTTGCCATGCTTTTCTATTATTTGTAGCATAGCACATTTGGCATAGTATGCCATCTTGTCACGTTGTGCTACGCAACGCAACGTAGCATAGTTACCTATTCAAAGTAAAAATTTGTGTTGTGTCCTGCTATATGTATTGAAAACCTTTGCAGTGTTGTGACTGCTGGTCGCAGATTTGCTATGCTATGTAGCATATCATAGCGTAGTAGTTGTCCTTACTTGCAAAAACATCGCCAATCTACAAAATTTTCCTTTTTCACTGTGAAGCTTGCGAACTTGCTGATCCTGCCCTTTGAGATGCCTTCTATCACTTTTGCAGAATTGCTATGCCTCACTGTGCCATGTAGCTTAGCGTAGCGTAGCAACAAATATGACATGATTTTGGCCAAGTTCGTCACTTTCTGATGGAAGGAGACATTGCTAAAAGACTTGAAGTTAGGCGAGGGGACTGACTATCCAGCTTTTTCTATGTTGCGCTACACTACGTAGCACAGCATAGCATAGTGTTGTGCTTCTACAAATGTCTTCTAAAGTTTGCTACGCTACATAGCATAGCATAGTGTAGCAAAAATCCTTGACTTAGAAAACTTGCTGAAGCATTTTGCGCATTCTTAGCATTGCTCCTAAGCATGCTGTCAGCTAGATGAACTACTTAGGTGGGCAGGCTGGAGAATCCATTTAGCCTGTTTACACCTGGGGTAGAAAAATTGCTGAACTGGACAGTTTGAACTTCAAAGAATCTATCTCCTAAAGAACTATCGTGATGCTCCGCAATCTGCAAGGACCTGGTGAAGTAGGCATGTCTTCTAATTTTGGGGTGTTTCATTGGCCCCTCTTTGTCGACATCTAGAGGACAGGCTAGAGAGACATTGAAAAAGAATACGAAACACCACGAAAGACACGATGCTAACATTGCCGCTCGGTGATCATTGGGAGATCCCTCGACTGTACTTGAGAGTGAAAGGGAAAAGAAGGAATGAAGGAGGTTCAGAAGAAGGGTAAAGATAAGGTTTTGTAGAGTCCCTTATTGGAGTGCTCATGAGGGACTTGTTCGCATTTTCATCTTTACTCTCGTTGGCCTTCAACCTCCTGTAGGATAGATTTTCCTTTCCCAAGATGAGTTGTGTTACGTCTGGGTGGGGTTTTGACCTACCTATAGATGCTTCCCATGTGGCAAGCTGTGTTATGCATGTCATGGAACTTGCACCCTGAAGTAGCCAAGCTAGTTGAGGAACTCACTTTGTGACGCCGTAGTGTTTGCTATTGTGGCAAGTCGTACTTTTGGTCGCACCCTATAAGAATGATGGAGAGTGAAATAGCCATGATGTGAAGTGAAGGAAAAGTTCTTGCTTACTGCAAACATTGTTGAAGCTCTTGGAAATCCATGCTAGTGCACGGTGTCCAAAGTAGGAAGGCCAGTAGCGGCCTTGGTAGCATCGTTGCGATGGAGCTAGCATCGAAGGCGTCAGGGGCTATTGTGAGTGCAAATGCTCTAGAATCCCTACCAAAGGCATGCATTCTTAGTTCAGCTATGGGATCAGCTACCAGATAGCTAAACATCATGCAAGCCCAAGTGTTGGTAGGGAGCTGGAGGGTAACAATATTGTGGCGGTGTTGCATATATTCCAGATCATGTTCCCATTGCATCATGAACTACATTCTGGAGCTGCAATGTCCCACCCCCATGTTGACACTGTGCATGCTTGTTCGATGTGTACTTGGCACAGATGCATGCTAGGGACATGACGCGAACCCAATTTAGGGTCTTGGTAGACCATCTGCTGGTTTAGGATCCCAGTGGATTAGTATGCTGGTTTAAGATCTCAGTAGACCGTACATGCTAGTTTAACATCATAGTGGACTAGCTGTGCCAGTTTTACATCGTAGCGGATGATTGCCACCATTTTAACGTCATAGAAGATGTTACTTGTTGCTGCCAGTTTAGTGTTGTAGTGGATGCTACTTGTTGCTGCTAGTTTAATGTCATTGATGATGCTACTTACTGTTGTTTCCAGTTTAACTTCATATTATATGCTGCTTGTCGTTGCTATTTTAACGTCATTACAGACACTAATCATTGTCGTTGCTAGCTTAACATCGTAGTGGACTCTGTTGTCGCTACTAGTTTAACATCATTATGGATGCTACTCATTACCGTTGCCAGTTTAACATTGTAGCAGATGCTACTTTTCATTGCTAGTTTAATGTCATTATGGACATTTCTTGATGTCTTCATGCTTTATATGTAGTATGGCTTGAGGTACAAGTGATTCACTGGGTTGGCGAACTCATTGCCATCCATGTCCGCCAACATGAAGGCTCCATTCCTGAAGACTTTAGTGACCATGTAAGGGCCTTCTCAGTTGGTTGAGAATTTTCTCACATGCTCATGGACAACCTTGAGGATGAGGTCTCACTTTTTTACTGGCCATCAATGTGGGTCTACATAGTGCTTTTTCTATTTCTTTCTCTGGTAGTGCTCTATGCAACTCAGCATCTGCACGCACTCCTCCTCTATTGCGTCAAGGTCGATGATCCATGACCCATTGTTCTAGGCTTCGCTTACGACATCTGAGAGGATCATCCGAAGTGAGGGTACCTACAACTCAAGAGGCAACATAGGTTCAGATCCATAAACAAGGCTATAAGGAGTCTTACTTGTTGTGGTTCTGCACGTTGTCCTGTAGGCCCATAGAACGTAGAGGATTTGCTCATGCCACCACCTCTTGCTATTTCCAAGCATTCACTTCAGCAAGTTGATGATGGACTTATTTGTAGCTTCCACTTATTTGTTTTCTTGTGTGTAATACGGAGAGGAGAATGATTGCCTAATGCTTAGATTTCTGCAAAAGGTTCAGGTTTCCATACTACTAAATTGTGGCCCATTATTGGTTACAATAGTCATTGGAAGCCCAAACCTTATCACGATGTTGTCCAGGATGAAGTGGCAAATCTACTGAGACGTCGTCTTCCTTAAGGGGATGGCTTCCACCCACTTAGTAAAATACGTAGTGGTAGTGATAATGAAGCTACGCCCCATAGAGGACTTAGGTGTGATAGGTCCTATGAGGTCTAGTCCTCATTTTTGGAAAGGCTATGTGATTTACGTTGGGTGCAGGTTCGTAGGTGAAACATGTATGAGATTTTTGTATCTTTGGCACGTGTCGCATGTCTTGACTTTTGACAGACAATCACATTCCATGTGGGGTCAATACTACCCTAGGAGTCTAATTTTTGTAGCCATATCCATCATGTACTTCATTAACTACCCTCTACACTTGTTCCCCACCCATGCATGCCAGCAATATCCCATCATAGGAGCGTCGGCACAAGGCGTCATTTCCCATGAGTGTATATTTTTGGGTGCACTTACAGATTGCATCTCTCTGGGCAAATGTCAATCCGTGTGGGGGTTCACTGTGTTGTAGGTAGGCTTTAATGTTAGCATACCACTCCTGGGTATCCGTAGCACTGATAAAGGCCACGTGTCCCGCCTGAGTGATAGGCTTAGTACATTCAATAATTGAAGTTAGCAGACTTGCAAACAAGTGTGGTGGAATGTTTAGTGCAAGGGTGGATAAGGAATCTACCACAGTGTTCTTGTTGCATGCCACGTGTTGCACATCTATGGTTGCAAATTGCTGAAGCATGCCTTTTGCTCAATCGTAGTAGGGTTGTAGGTGCGTAGCTTTGTAGGCATAGACCTCGGTGATTTGATTCACAAGTAGTTTCAAATCACTGCAGATTGATAAGTGTTTTATGCATAGTGTTTGGGCAATTAAGAGGCCTCTGAGTAGCCCCTCATACTATACCATGTTGTTGGTGTAGGGGAACGTAAAATGATAAGAAAATGGGTGCATTTCCCCAGAGGGAAAAGGAATGATGGTAGTTGTGCTACCTCGTCATAAGGTTGAAGCACCGTCAAAGTGTAAAGTAGCTTCTAGATGCAATGGGACAATGTTGATAGTGCCAACATGCTTATTTGGGAATTCGGGATCTATGGTTGCGTGGTCATCGACGGGTGAGGCCATAAGTTGCGTTGCTATGGCTTGAACTTTAGTTGATGAATTTTTTACATAGTGTAGGTCAAACATCACGGTTATTGGTTTACACTGGGCTATCCTGCTACTTTCATATAGGTTGTTAGTGATAGCCTAAAGTATGTTGCTTTTGCAAATGATGTTAACTACACTACGAAATAGATAGTGCCTCCACGTTTTTAATGCAAACACTAAGGCAAGGCAATGTCTCTCTACTTCATTGTATTTCACCTCATGCACTATTAATGCATGACTCAGATAATACACTAGTATCTTAGATCCATCGTCTCATTTTTCACATAGCAGTGCTATGATAGATGTGTCGAAGATGGCGACGTAGATGAAGAGAGGCTTATCACTTTGTGGTGGGTGCATAGTTGGAAGGTGAGAAAGCTCTTTCTTCAAGTCATCAAAGGATTTTTGACACTAGGTTGTCCACTCAAAGTTAACCCCTTTATTTAGAAGATGTTGCATGGGGTGTCACTTATCAGTCAACTTTGCTATAAACCTTTGGATGAATTGTACCCTACCTTGCAAGCCATGTAACTCCTTAAGGTTTGTAGGAGGTTCTAGGTTGATGATGGCCTTGACTTTGTCAGGGTCCACCCGTATTCCAGCCTTTGATACTATGAATCCTAACATGCATCTAGTTCCTACCCAAAAGACACACATTTTAGGATTAATGCACATATCTTACATTTGACAACACTTAAGGACTACCCTTAGATCACATGGGTGATTAGCTACCTCCTTGGACTTGACTGCTATATCATCCATGTAGTCATTCAACATTTCTAGGATGTAGTCACTGAAGACATAAGTCATGGCTCATTGGTAGGTTTCCCCAGTGTTCTTAAGCGCAAAAGGCATCATGGTGTAATAGAAGGTACCCCATGGGATCATGAAGGTTGTTGTTAGCTGATGCTCTAGGTTGATGCAAATTTGGTTGTAGCTGGAGAAGCCATCCATGAAGGATAATAGAGCATGACTAGCCGTAGTGTCAATGAGTTGATTAATGCTTGGAAGCTAAAAATCATCCTTGATCGTTGCTTTTTTCAAATTCCAAAAGTCTATACAGATTTGTATTCCTCTCTTTTTCTTGGAAACTACGATGATGTTGGAAACCCATTCTAAGTAATCAACTGTGCGGATGAAACTAGCTTGGTATAGCTTGGTGATATCATCCCTCACAGCTAGTGCAATTTTTGATTTGATCTTATGAGCTTTTTTCTTGAATTCCTTCATGCGCAGGTCTAGGACAATGTTGTCCTTTATTAGCCTTGTATCTAAACCCGTCATGTCACTGTATGACCATGCAAAGACTTTGATGTTATCTTGTAGAATTTTGACTATGCTTTCGTGCATCTATGCATCTAGGAGGGAGATAAGTTTTAACATTTTTACTTTCCCCTTGGATGTGGTCACAAGCATCTCAATGAGAGGATCCTCAGTTACATCCCCGACCTCTAAATCTAGGGTTCAGACCAGATGCTTGGGCTAGTCTGAGGATGTTTCTAAGGATGCTATAGTGCTAGCTATGGTTGACCCCCAGTCGATCAGGTCTAGGTTCAATTGTCTTGCAAGCTTGCCATGTGGACCTGCTAAAGCTAAAGGCATGGAGAGATCGTGATGGATTTCCATTTCTTTTGCTCAACCTATCAAAATGAGATGAAATCCTTGTTAAGAGGCACCTGTTGGTAGTAATTGTGTATAGCGAAAACTTGCAAAGCAATGACGAGATGTAACTAGTGAAGTATGATGTAAAGATTAAAATTTTTCTAGTTTAAAGTCATGGCAGACTGCTATGGCATGGAGATGTAGAGCTGCTAAAAGGAAAAATGTAAACTATCGATATGAGAACGTGAAATTGCTAAAAAGAAAATGTAAAACTGCTAATGCAAAAACATGAGATTGCTAGTTTAGCGTCATTGCAGACTGCAAACGTATAATAGATCGAAATTGCTAATTTAAGTCAGACCGTTAAAGTCGCTGCTACACTAGGATTGCTAGTTTAAGGTCTTTTTAGACCACGAAAGTTACAACTACGTTGGGGTTGCTAGTTTAAGGTCTTTTTAGATTGGTAAAAGTGCCACTACGCTACGATTTTGAGGTTAAGGTATTTCTGGACTGGTAAAATTGAAAATATTTTTTTTTTCATTTTTCAGGAAAGCAAGCAGTTAGATTGGAGCACATCAAGGTTTTAATGCCAACAATGCTACGATGTCATGGTGAGCATGCTATGCTATACAGTGCACTCCACATTAAATGGAGAGAGAGAACGAAAAGTTTCCCTTTTTTACCATTATGGCCATAAATAGGGATTAAACCCTGGTAAGCTAGTCATTCCCATTGTAAGAGCATAGATCCCATATTCAGAGCACAAAGGGATTTTGGAGCGCAGAGCGATTGTGCTAATAATGAGTAAGATAGTTTTTTGCATCGCGACAAGGAAAAGTCTATAAGTAGGATGATGGCTCCAAAGAAGGAATGCATGAATTTGGCACTTGCAAAGGTCAAGGAGATAAAGAAAATCCTAGGGGGTATGAGACAAGCACGCATCGTAGCACAGGAGGACACACTGTTGATCCAGTAGGCTACTATGCTTCCTCTATTTTTTCATGATTCTGTTATTAGTTTTTGCTTCTATATTCTACTTTCGTTTTGTATCCTAGTCTTAGCCACTTATGTTTTCTGTCATCGCGTTGCTTTGGCCTTTGCATCGCCACTGTTTCCATCTTGGTCGCGGCAAGTGCATAAACATTACACCATCTTTGCATGTAATGTTGCTTAAAATATCACTGCCACGGTTGTCATAACCATGGGGGTTTGGACAATTTAAGTTACTTGGCTTTCGAATGGCATGATGTAGGACCCTGAGGAGGGTTGAGCCATGTCTGATGTGATAGTACGACATGTGTTCTATCAAGGCGTATTGTTAATCACCTTGTTAGGGTTAATTTTCTCTATTGCTACGCTAGGCTATTTTTGCTACGCTCGTGCTTTTATGTTCTTGCTACGCTATGTGTGGGAAGAGGGTTATGCTACGCTATATGCATGAACTACTAGATATTGCTACATTGCATGCACATTGCACTTAGACATGATGCTAACACTTTCTTGTTGTGTTGTGTAGGATAGGGCTAAGGTCAATTCTGATTTTCTTGGAAATTGCAGGGGTCTTGTGTCACATAGGCAAACCTATGACCAATGCCCATCCTCCCCATATATGTGTGGGGAAGCAAGGGGTCTGGTTTAGGAAAGGAGCATAGGAGTTCCTACATTACCTCCTTGATCACTTTAGTGTGATCGTTTGGTCATCCCTAGAGGATGAGGACGTGACTATGATAACCGAAGCCATATTTCCTGGGGCAAGTTGGGGCATCCTGAGCTTTCTGACAGATGGGGAAATCATGAGTAGGCAGGGAGAAGGATCTAGTCAATGCCCCATAGGGTTAAGGCATTTGGCCTGGATTTGGGATATGTCTGAGTACAACTGCTACCATCATTACAACACATTATTTGTTGCACATGATATGGCAACATGCTTCCAAAACCCACTAGGAACTGTCTACTGTGCTGGCGGGTGAGTTTTACAACCGTGTTTCGCTATGTTGTGCGACACTTGCCATATTGGCCAAATTCTAACAGTATGTTTTTTGTTACCAGGTTCTACATCAACAATTATGGGGTTCACAATCGACCGAGCCTACTGACTATAGTGCATATAGCCCTACAGGAGTTCTCTTCTACTGAGAACCTACGTGCGGGTGTGATTGGTCAATGCAGGGGTGAATACTGCACCTACTCATACCTATACCCCATTCTCTATGATTAGTGTAAGGGGTCTAGTTGGCTGGATGAGGAGTGAGAAGAACCCTTCAAACTGATCACAGTTGAATAAGTTCTAGTTAGTCTTCTATCATTGCCATTACTGTACAGACCCAATAGGGCAATCAGTAAGTGTTGCATGCTTAAATTTCTTTGCAATATTTAGATTTTCTACATTTTTATGCTCAATGCTTTTTGCAAAAACTATTATAGGGGCAAAGAATCCCCAGGAGGTGACGGTGGTAACCGCTGAGACATAGGGGGAAAACATCTACTTCAAGTACGAAGAAGTAGATGTGAGCCAACATTGGATAAATGATGTGGCTTCATATTCCTTGGTCCAGAACATCCAAAAGGCTGGGCTTATGGATCTATTCCTGGCCCTAAATCTAAGCGTTCTTGCCGCTAAGATGCTCTCCCTGGTCAACTCCTTCTCTAACAAGGCAGGCCGCTTCCGCATGTGCATACAAGGTGTACAGGTGGTCATTGAAATAAATGACCAATTGTTTGTGGACCTGTTCCATGTCCCTAGTAATGGCATTCTTATAGGGGAAATGGGTAAGAAGGAGCTAACCCTTCATAAGAAGGAAATTCAGGAGTGGTTAGGGATTGCCAAGGAGCAGAAGGGGCTCCACATGGAGAAGCTTAAAGAAGGACCCACCAAGGAGATTTACCTTATCTTCCATGCTCGTGCATTCCCCTAGCTGCTTACCCAAGGGAATGTCTTGGGGATTGAGTAGGCTTGGATAATGCATGAGATCATGGAAGAGGGGGACACGTTACAACTGGGCTAGGTTTCTATGTAAAGGCTTGTAGGCCAAAATCTTGGGACTCCATAAGAAATTCGAGTCTCATTCTAGCATACATTATGCCTTCTTCATAGCCAGTCTGAGGCATTTTGTAGAGTTTCTAGTGGTTTAGGAGAATGGAGCCTAGGTCATGCCAAATCGGGACCAAATTTCTAGATTGTGGATCTGCCAGACCCTCTGGACCATCTGAGCCCAAGATCCCCCAGAAATAATTTGGGAGTCACTTTTTATGATGACTAAAGATCAAGTGGCCCATCACTTTTGTGCCCTAGATAGCATAGGGGAGACACCCCCTACTGTAGCTAGTAGCGTGTTGTAGGGGAAACATCTCATAGCCGAGACTGTGCCCAAAATGTTGAAGTGGAAGAGGCCTCCTCCAACTAAGGAAATTGTTCGCATGAAGGAAGAGGAGGGGTGGCAGCTATGACTTAAGCTACAGAGGAGACAACCTCCCATTGGTAAAAACTTTTGTTTAATGCCTACCTTGTTATTGTTTGCCATGCTATGCTATGCTAGGCGATGTAGCGTAGCATAACACTTGTTTTAAGCTAACTTGTTTTAGACTAATGCAAACATGTTTCTTGACTGGCAAAGGAAGAAGAAGAAGAAGAAGAAGAAGGAGGTGATGAAGAGGTGTCAGCCCCTAAGGCGGGGGTGACGAATAAAGACACGGAGGCCGCAGTCTCAAAAGAAAGGGCCCTAGTCAAGAAGAGAAGAACCCCTATCACTAAGGTGGGGACTCTTGTTATTAGGGAGAATCCTCCTACTAATGAAGAGGAGTCTCCCTTGAATAAAAAGGATGTGGTATCCTAAAAGGAAAGGCACCAACACATGAAGAAGAGGCTCGTATAGACTTGACAGGGACCTCTGCGAAGGCTACCACCATCATCTTGCATCAGCAAGAAGGGAGATAACAATCATATGCTAGTGAGTTTGGAAATGTATTTGCCTTGTCACAGGCCAATTTGACCATTGCTGAAACATTTAGTTATGTAACAGGCACCACTGTTGATGCTGCAAGACCCCCTCTGACTCGTACAAAATCATGGGCCGAGATCCCTGATAAGTTTGTGTACATGGAAGGAATCGTCAATGACATGATCCATTGCCTTCAGCAAGTGGACCCTGACGTAGGTAAGTAGTAGTATCAGGTGCTCTCATGTTGCTATGCTAGATTTTCTTGAGTTTTTTAATCTTGCTACGCTAACGTGATTGCTACGCTCTTTGTGTCATGGCATCCTCTCGGCTTAAATGGGACATGACATGACCTTTAAAAGTCAGTGTCGTGCCTACATTCCTACCTGAAGTGACCGAGGTATCTCATCATGCATACGATGATGCTTGCCAATGCACTTTGCACTCGACACACTCCTTGTGGGAGTATAAACGCATCAATGAGGACCTATGGAAATAGGTCCAGAAAGTTGAGCAGAGGGAGGTCGACCTGAGCATCGAGGTGGAGGATCTCAAGATGAGGAACGAGTTCCTCATACCGTGTAACACTAATAATGAGGACTGGCCCACGACTATAATAGACTACGCTAGGTTTTGGATAGTTGCGCATTAGAATGTCAAAGCCACTTGCGAAATAATAGAATAGTGGATGCAAATGGACTTGCTAGACTAGAAGTGTCAAGATTTAAAATATTTCAGCATCAAGGTTTATGAATGGGGGCAATCCCAGAAAAACCAGAAACACATGTATAAAATGGAAGACGCCACCCATCATAAATTGTAAAGGGATGTTGTTGTGGAGGCATTTATGTATAAAGCATTCATAAATTCTATTGACGCTTCTAAGGCCTACGCCAAGTTCAAAGAGCAGGTAAAGGTTACAAAATCTCCTGACCTGAAAGCAGACCTTCCTATAGGAGAGATCATAACCGTCTCCTTTTCTTTGGGATCACCAAGGTGGACAATCACTGAAAGGGAGAGAGCTACTACAGATGCTAAATGAAGCAATAGGTACTGGGTGGACATCACGATAGAGGAGGTCTAGTGTTGCCTCAGGCTTGGTTTAGACTAGATACCCTTCGAGATGGATGCATGCCCTTCCTAGGTTAGTTGCTTTCTATTATATTAATGCTTATGCTCTATTGTAGCTTCCGTGCATTGCTTTAGCTGACTACTTTATTCCTACGATCCCGGCTCCAGATGAGGGCGCAGGGCCTGTAGAGGGAAGGAATGAAGAGTCAGCAGAGGAGAACGTAGGGGAAGGCGATGAAAAATGGAATGATGTAGAGACGAATGACGAAGATGATGCAAATAGGAACAACCCATGATAGCATGGGATTTTTTTTTTGAATTTTTAATTTTTGTAACAAATTTTGCAAACATTTTTTGAAAGACAATAATTTTGAATAAAGCAAAGAATATTTTGTAAAAAAGAAACTGATTATGTGCTAAATTGTTGATTGTATATGTGCTATGTTTCATGTAAAATTTTCATGCTTTCATGTGCTAGTTTTAGGCCATTTCGGGCCATTGCTAGTTTTAGGCCATTTTGGGCAATTGCGTAACATAGTTTTAGGCTGTTTCAGCCCATAGCATAGCATGCCAAAAGAATGTTAACAAAGAAAAAGGAGGTGAATGTACAAGGGATGGCAACTAGGTAGGAAGTAGTGGTGTTGCTACGCTATGCGTAGTTGCTTCTTGATCCATCATGGGTTGAGCAGAAAATAAGGCCAAGGTGTTTTGCCAAGGCCCTCATTCATGTTGTTGTCCCTTGCTTGGAAGGGAAACTCAACCCATGCGCTTTCATTTTGGAAATCAGCCTTCTTGGCTGATTCTCCTACTGGATGCTCAGTGTGTGTCTGAGTAGCTGCTTCATTCTTAGAGGTTACGACCTCTGAACCATACTCCATGTCTATGTTATTGATCGCTTGTGCTACTACATCGTCACCATGGATCACCACCTCCCTGCCCACGTATGGTAGGTGGATCTCCTAGTGTATGGATGATGAGACAACCCTAAGTTGTGCTAACCATGATCTGTACAAGATCAGGTTAAACACAAGCATTTCCTCAACCATGATGAATGTTGCATTTGTGGGGAACTAGTCCCTTACCATGAAGTCTATGTGAACTATGCCCTTCACCAAGATGTGTGCCCTGTTGAACGACCTTAGGCATGACATTGTTGTGGCTTTGATCTGGTTGACCAAGCCCAACGTGTCCACAATAGGGAAGGGGATAACATTCGTGGCAGCCCCATCATCAATGTGTATCCTTTGGATCTAGTGTTGGCTAACCCAAATTGTGATGAATAGAGGTGTTGTAGTCACCTGACCCCTTTTAGGATCTTCCCTAATGATGATGTCATTGTAGAAAGTGAGTTGAGACGGTTCTGGCTCTACAGGTGCAGAGGGAAGCATGACCAAGTGGATCGCTTCCTCTTCAGTTGGCATATCTTCATTGACTGGAATCACTATCAACATGCATACCAGAGCCTCGCGGTGTGAGACAAACATCATGATTAGGCTGTATAAGCTTAGTATAGTTTTTTTTTCTTTAGAGCTTATTTGACCAGAGTGAAGGCATCCAAGAGATCTTGGCTGCCTCCTTGTTTAACGCTTTCCTCCTCTTCCATTTATCCTAGAAGATAAATTTCCCAAGGAGGGGTGACTTCGAATCTAGGCTCAGACCCTTTTTGTCAAGGCGGTGCAGACTGTGCAGTTATAGTAACGTTCGTCTTTGGTGACGAGGGCGTAGATGTAGGGGGTGGAGATGTAGGCTTGGAAGTACCAGAGGCATCATTTCCTCTTGAAGTCTCACCTGTGAAATGCACTTCCCATTTTTTAGGAAAAGAAGGTTGTTCAGTTGTCTTGTGTAGGGTGAGGGCTGTCGAATTGATCAACCCTCTAATGATAAAAGGAGCTAATGATGTTAACGCGCGAGGTGGCATGGTTTCTCTAATAGGTGGTGTAAAGATGGATGCTTGGGGAGGGACTTGTAGAACTAATGGTTGTTGCAAGCTTCGGCCAACCACTGGTGGTGCTGGTGCACTATGCTGAGGCACACGGACCACAAATGGCTACTAGGGTGGCCTAGGATCACTATCAATACCAATGGCATTGATGATGTAACCGGCATTGTTGGCATTGAGAGGGTCTATCTAGACATACATAGATTGGTTCTCAGGGCGTACTGGGTTGCTTTCATTCAATACTAGCTTTCCCTAATCGATCAACCTCTGGATGTCATCTTGCAATGCTAGACAGTAATCTATGTCATGACCAAACTCTTGGTGATAGTCACAAAACATGTCCATTCTTAAACCCTTAGGAACCGGGGGCTCATTGGGCAGGGCCAAGGAGGGGTTCCTAAGGAGCTCATAGTAGCATTGATGTTTCTTGATTCCTTCTTCCAACATCTGCTTGTGTTAGATGTGCCCTGTTGCAAATAGTTGCTTCAGAAGTTCTGAAGGCTTGAGAGGTAGTGGGGTGTACTTTGAGCAATCTTTATGCTCAAAGTTCAATTTGGGTTGTGCAGGTGCGGGAATTGGAGGTTGCGGCATGTTTCCCTACTTGGGCATGGGGTTAGCTATGGGTACGGCTAGTTTCTTATTGTTCTTGCTACCCTTGTTACTTGGTTTGGGCTTGGCCTTGGTCATCACAATGGCCACTTTGGTTGTTGGGGCTTTACCCTTTTCCTTCTTTGTGAAGGTGTTCTTGCAGGCAATGTAGGCTGGGTCTTTGGTTGCCTTGGCTGCATCTTGTATACTCTTATTCTAAGCGAAGAATTGATTAAGAGTGTGAGGGGTGAGGTAGTACAGTTTAGACTTGATAAAGTCATTCACTACACCTTTAAAGATGGCCAGCAAGTGGGCCTCTGTGATGGGCTCATGGATTTCGTTAAGGGTTATGCTCCATCGCTTGATGAACTTCTAGACTGGTTCTAGAGGATCCTACTTCACGCTCATCAATTGGTCCAACATGTTTTCTGGCTTCAAGTTATACTTGAAACATGTCACGAATTGGGTCAGAAGCTCTTCTAGAGTTGAAATAGATGAGTGTGGTAGTGTGTGGTACCAATCCAAGGCTCTCTTGGCTAGGGACATAGCAAAGACATGAATAATTGTGTGTGGCCATTGTTGCAAAAAGAGAGACTCAGACCTAAAAGTAACTAGATGTGCATTGGAATCCCCCTCCCCATCGTACTTCATGAAGGGGGCAGAGACATCCCTCGGGGTAACATCAGCGTAAGGATTTCAGGTCTGATGGGGTCCTCTTGGTAAAAGTTCATGACTTGTACCATGTTAGACCTGACAACCTTGAGGCGTTTGATTTCCTCAATGAGGGTCTCGATGAGCCTGAATGCTTGGTCTAGACCCTACGACATTTTGGATGGTTGGGGAACTCCTGAGGTAGTTCCCATCTATGGAATGGTAGTGGTGGTGGTGTGACCCATTGACGATACTATTGGGATAGCCCCCATGAGCAGTGCTTCTTGCACTATCCACCACCTGGTAGGTGGTACAGTTGGAGCAAAAATTGCAGGTTGTGCTACTAGATAGACCGGTTGTTTCATAGATGGAATAGACCATAACCCCCTGTTAGGTTGTACCATTTCTGGGGTTTGGTAGTTCTAAGGGAAAACATAATGAGACATCTACGATGGTTGTGGAATAGGCAAAGAAGTGAATGGGGTCCACCATGTGGATGGGCTTGGGCCCACCACAGTGGATAGAATAGACGTGAACGTAGGAATTGAAATGAAAGTTGCATACGCCTGTGAAGTAGGTACAGTATGAACATGTGGTAGGTTAGCCATCATTGGTGTGTGATTCATTACAGAAATGGACTGATGAACATTTTGCGAAGGCATAGTTGCTGTAAATGAAATAGGGGAATAAGGGCATTGATACACTAGGAAGGTAACATGGCTACCCATTGCAGTTGTAGTTGGAGGCTGTGGGAGCGTAGGCGTGATCGCAAAGAGAGTGGTGACAGATAACGGATTGGCCCAGAAGGACTAGATAGGAGGAAAAAGAACAGGGTTAGTTTGACCTCCCTCATCGGATTGGGAATCAAGTTCCTCCTGTACATCCTGGAAGGCATCATCCTAGTTAGAAGTTGTGTCTTGTTGCTCCCTAAGCCAAGCCAACTGGACTAGTTGGTCTAGAAGCCTTTGTTTTATCTATGTCAAAGGTATGGAAGAGTCGAAAGTGGGAACAAACTCCTTCCTATCGCAGTAAGCGAACTCAAAGCTATGCTTTCTTTGAAACTCATGAACATCTAATGGTAGGTTTGCCTAAACCTTTGCACAGAGGAAGTTATAGTGTTCATGTTGTTGGGCCAATCCCTCAGCTCCTTAATTTTGGATCTTGAGGGATCACCGTGTTTCTAGTATCATGTTTAGTGGTTGTTTGGCATCTGTGATGCCTTGAACCATGATGGGAACCTCGACATTGAAGGTATTAGCAGCAATTGTTGTGGAAGTCATTGTTACTAAGATAGACAGTTTTGCAAACAGGAAAAAAATTAAGGAAATTGAAAAGCTAAATAGTTTTGTGAACGGGAAGAGCAAAGAAGTTGGAAAGCAATCAAAATGGCTTTATGTCTTGCAGGGCTCTTGAGGAACCGTCGAGGTGACTGATCAATACCACACGATGCAAAAAAATTGCAAAAGGATGTCACATTTACGCTAGTGTGAAATAGGGTACAGAACACATGTAAGAATACCGTAGGATAGGCAAGTCAGCTGGAAAATGGAGTCTTTATGTCTTGTAGTGCTCTCGAGAAACCGTCGAGGCAATGATTTGCACTGCATGATGCGTAAAAAACCATAGATGGATGTCAAGTTTATGCTAATGCATATCATGGTATAGAAGGATTATAGGACTATTGTGACACACAGAAAGGGTACCAAAAGGCCCTCCTTCTAGTGCTAGAAAACTGTAGTGATTGAAAACGTTAGCAATTGGAAAGAATACCAATAGGTCGTCGATCATTGACAGTCTTAACACCATTTCTGTGGGAGGGCTATGTTAGATGGGATGGAAATTGGGCACCCTGAATGGTTTGGTCAATCAGACAAGGACTTAGTCGGTGTTAATATAACCTTTTGCAATGTGTGATTTGAAAATGATACTGATAGTGTGAAGTAATGCTTGAATATAAAAGAGGTAGAAAATAGTGTAAAATGAAAATGATAATAAAGATATAAAGTAAAATGCAGTTAGAAAATTACACCACTTCGAAGCTATGACTTCACTCTGTCAAGATGGATACAATCTATTGCACAGCGCTAAGAAGTATAGAGATCCTGAGAGTAACCAAGACGTGTAGAATGAGATGGCTATGCGCTTGAACACAGGCTCAGTTGTTAACAATGTGAAGTACTACCAAGGTGGTAGAAAAGAGCAGAGAAAAATGCCAAATGAGAGTGCTAACTCTTTACAATGTCAAAATAGGAAGCTTACAATGCTCAGAGTCACAATCGTAACTTTTTTCTTGTCAGCCAACAAAATTGTTAGCCGACCAGATTGCCAGAAAAATCGAGCTCGGAGGATCGAGAAGCTAAAAATACTGAAAAAGCTAGGGGCCCAGTGAGTGCTAGAGAGAGTGAGAGCTAGAGAGTGCTGGAGAGTCAGAGAGAAAGAGACTAAGCATCTCTTATCAGGGTATTTATAGGACCAAGGGTGTGTGAAAGATGCGATTTGGACGCCATGTGCCTTGGGCCTATGCTAAGTTGTCTATGCTGCACGTGCCTGAATGACCATCAGGAAAGCCTATCATGCTGTAATTACAAGCCTACCACATCGTAATTATGCTGTCAGAGCAATGGTGCAATTAGGTGAGATGCATTGATGTCGTGTAACCACTTGCCACGCTTTGCTATGCTTTGTAGCGTAGCATGTTTGGTGTAGTGTGGCATCTTGTCACGATATGCTATGTTACGTAGCATAGCATAGCCACCGATTTGAAGTAAAAATTTGCATTGTTTCCTACTGCATGTGTTGGAAACCTTTGCAGTGTTGTAACTGCTAGTCATAGATTTGCTACGCTATGTAGCGTATCATAGCATAGTAGCTGTCCTTAGTCGCAAAAACGTCACTAATCTACAGACTTTACCTTTTGCACTACAAAGATTACGAACTTGCTGATCTTGCCCTTTGAGATGCCTTCTATCACTTTTGTAGAATTTCTATGCCTCTCTGTGCCATGTAGCTTATCGTAGTGTACCAGAAAACATGACCTAATTTTGGCCAAGTTCACCGCTTTCTGACAGAAGGAGACATTGCTGAAGGACTTGAAGTTAGGCGAGGGGACTGACTATCTAGATTTTTCTACGCTACGCTACACTACATAGCACAAGATAGCATAGCGCTATGCTACTACAAATGTCTTCTGAAGTTTGCTACTCTACATAGTGTAGCGTAGCGTAGGAAAACTCCTTGACTTAGAAAACTTCCTAAAGCATTTTACGCGTTCTGAGCACTGCTCCTAAGTCCTCTGTCGGCTGGATGAACTACTCAGGTGGGAAGGCCAGAGAATTTGTTTAGCGTATTGATACCTAAGGTAGAAAACTTGCCGAACTAGTTAGTCTAAACTTCAGAGCATCCATCTCCTAAAGAACTACCATGATGCTGTGCGATTTGCAAGGACCTAGTGAAGCAGACATGTCTTCAAATTTTGGGGTGTTTCACCAATGAATGTATTACCTAAAAAAAGGGATGATAAAATTTCCAAGAAAATGGATGGCTAATGAATCCTTAAATGTCAAAACCAACTCTTTGAACATGCAAATGAAAAATCCTAGTGACCTTGGAATGAGGTGATGGTTCCTCAAATGCACCTGTCGAGCAACCAACATCTCAAAACATGAAGTGTCAAAATCACCAATAGAACAACATGTCAATGCCATAGCCATGATTTTAATATTTGGAATGCATTGCTAGCCTTAATAACCATTTTTGTATGACCTTATCACCATTTCCTCATTATAGCCTTATCCCATCATCACAAGCACTCTTTGGCATGGTTTCACATTACTGAATCAAGCATGGAGAGGGAATGTTGATGATGGAACTACAGTGATGTTTGGTATTCTTTGTTAGTTCCTCTCAATTTAATCCTCTAAACACCAACAAAGAGGGGCCAATGAAACACCACCAAAATTGCATGTTGTACCTTTTGTAATCCCCATCCCATAAAACCCAAGGTTAAGATTCATTGTGAATGTAAAAATTGTAGCCCATGAGGTGCAATCCCACATGCTTTATACTTTTGGGACTAAAAACACCTTATAAGTGGTTAAAGCCTCATCACCCAACTGAAAAAAGTCATATAATGTCTATATTTGGGCTTAGGGGAATTAAAAATTCCCTTTGGAATGCCAAAATTGGCATTTTGATGGTTTTTATGGGGGGAGGGGGGGGGGGGTAATCGCATTTTCTACACTAGAGATTCCTATAAGGGATATAACTCACCTAGCCCTAGCATGGAGGGATGTGGTAGAATCCATGCCTAGCATGGAGGGCATAACCCTTACCCCCCAACATTAATGCATCATCCTTAGCATTGGTACTGAATCCCCCCAATGTTGATCTAGCATGGACAAGATCTTAACACTGCATCAACTCTAGCAAGGATCCTACAAGTCAATGTTGCAGTTGGAAGGTTTAGCATGGATGGACAAAGCCAACATGGGTAAAATTCCCATTTACTATTTTTAGTAAACAAAATGGCCATGGGCATATGAAACTTACCATACATAGTGATCCCCCCTTGGATTTGGACACCCACCACATCTACATGTAGCTATAATTTGTAGTAATTAAGTCAGAATTTGTAGCACCAATTAACCATAATTTGCAGCCACAATTACAGCCAAAATCCTATGTAAAATAAGGCCCAACACCATATAGAGGTTTCGCACATTACATTTTCAAGCATAATATATCTTTCAAGAGCTCTTTCAAACTTGCATACATACTATTTCTTGAATCCCTATAGTGTGAAACCCTCCTAAAACCATTGTTACTCCTTTACCCCCCTATGAGATCTTTGAGATTTTTGTGCCAATTTTGTGTACTTGGGAATAAAAATTCCTAGTGTTGCTCACATGGCTAGTCAAAATCCCTGACACCTCTCATCCCCTTGCATAAACAACATTGTAGATTTGGAGTGGTAGTAGTGAATGCTTGAAATCATTAGGAGTAGCAAAACCTTTTAATCATGAAGCTAATCATTGCAATTTCAATGGACTCTAAACCCTACAGAAGTGAACCTCCCCCCCCCCCCCCCCCCCACCTTACTACAACAAACCATCTTATACACATCTTCTATATCTTCTTTATTTCATTAAAATAAAGTTTTTAGTTTCATTTGGGTGCAAGTTTATTTATTTTTTCATTTTAGTATATTTATCTTTTATATATGACATTTTGCAAAATAATAATAGTCATACTATTTCTATGTTTTGCCCTCCTTATATCCCTAGGTGATCTACCAAACTATCTAGGGCACATCAGATCCTATTTTTTATAAAGGCCCTTGGGATCTAGGGTCAAGTCTGTTGCACTAGGAATTCCTCAATTTCTCTAGCAACTAATATTTTTAGTCATTACACCATGGGAGGAGCTCCCCTTCAACATGGTTAGTGAAGGGAACAAGGAATACAAAATCATGCAACGAAGGTCATACACCACTCCTAAATTTTTGAAGATTAGGAAACACTTGCATGATTGATGTATGTTTCCTATTCACTTCTCCTTGTACCCATGACCATGTATCCTTCTTTTTCTTTAGCCTTTTTTTAACTTAGTTTAAACATTATTTACACATACTAGTTTATGTTACTTTGTTTTACCATGTTTACACAACCTAGAGTTCGTTCTTGTTTACAAATTACCCTTCATGCCTTGTCTGTTGTTTCATTCCCACATTTGACATCCATTTTATTAGTGTTGCCATTGTTTCTTTTTCTCCATCTTTCTTATTCCTTATCTTTTTCCATTCTATCACTACTGGAGGATCGCTCTTAGTCATGGGGGCCTTGGTCCAATTTTTTTAATTTTTCCTAACCCCTACACCTTGGGTAGTCACCAGTGTTATATCTCTAGAATCTGTATTGGCCATATCACAACTCAGCCAATGGACCTTACACCGAAGCAAGGTATCAGCTATATTGTGATTTACTTATTCTTGATCATATGCAATTGTGTTGTATGTGTAGATGGAAATCATACAGCAATGGACTGGACCTAGAGGAAACACTTAGGATGGACTGGTGCTACAATAGTTATGCAAGAAATAAGATTTATGGTGCGCCCATGGATGAACAACGAAAGGCGTAATCTTGGCATCGATAGAAACACATCTTCTCCTTTTCTCTCCCTCTCTCTTCTCTCTCAGCTTCCAAATAAGGTTGGATGTCAAATGTGTATAATGTTCACTCTTGTGGTCATGAATACTAATGTTGCCATGTATTGTAATGTTGATCCATTCACACGTCATCCCATTCAACATTAGTTGTCATTCAAGTCAATAATCCCATACCTTCCAAATATTTTCTAAGGAACTCAAGGATGAGTTTTCATTTAGTCATGGGGGTATGATGATCCGTGATATTGCATATGTGATATCGCATCCACCACGTGATATCACATACGTGATATTGCACACGCGATATCACATCCGCCATGTGATAACGCATCCTACCTCATCTTCTATAAATAAGAGGTGGTGCACTTTGTTCCCAAGTAGTTAGACTTAGACCCTTAGCCAAATTCTTGTAGTTTAGTTATTCTAGAGTTAGAATAATTTATGTGTGCTAGCATTAGGAGTCATAGAGTGAATAGATCTTTATTCAAGCAATTTGTACCTGAGCACACATTTGTGTACGAAAATAAAGACGCATTTTATGATAAACCTTGCAACATACAAATTAAGCTAATTAGTAATTAATTATTTTTGAATGTTTAATGCTTTCCTAGTTAATTAATATTTCTCTCAACCTTCAATCCTCTTAGTTAAATACACTCAATATGATTGCTTCAAGCATGCTTGTAGCGCTTGGTAACCTAGTAACGATTAGCGTTTGGTAATCCTAGGAGCGTTGCACTGGTTCAAGATGAGTAGGGAAAGAGGGAACAAATACTAGTGTTAGGAACATTTAGAAATTATTTAATGAATAGTTAAGATAAATTAGCCACTTAGTTCTCTCTCCCTCTCCTTATTAGCAGAAGACATAAAAAGAAAAATGCTATAAAAATCACATATCTTAAGCTTACTTAACAATACAACTATCACAATACAAGTAAGTTTGGAAAGACAACGATTGATTAACCCTGAGTGTTCCATTAAGGTATGTAAGCACTTAGTCCTTGGAGTTCAACTGGATCATGCATGAAATGCTCATATTCATATGGTTGAGTGTAGGGGTAGCTCACCACTCATCAATTGTTTTAGGTTTTAAAGTTTTTATGGTATTTTTCACATTTTATGTTCCAAAACAAAAAGTAGATTGCATAAATGTTTAAGGGAAAGAAATTAACTGATGCACCAAATAGGAATGCTAGTGGGTCCTCCCTAAAGTAGGCTCATGCCCTTTATGCCATGAAAAACCCACATTCAAAGAGTCTGTAGGCTCTAGGAATGTTTCTTGGCAACAAGAGTTAAAGACTTAACCCCAAGAATTCACCAAAGAGAAAACAATGGATCAACCAAAATATAAAATATGGATACAATTGGCAATGAGGTAAAAAATGGAGAAAGAATGATGGGAAGAAGAGAATGGAATGGAGTCCCAAGAACAAGGTGGTGTATAGTCCCTTGTGTATTTATGGTTAGTGTGACTGAGTAGATCTCATTCCAACTCTAGCTCAAAAAATCCACATCCAATGACTACACATTGATACCCTTGGCCAATCCATCCACTTGAAGTAACAAGAATTCTTTTGCCAAAGAGTCACCATCATTTTGAGGAAATGAGAAAGGGAAAAATAGGAAACGAGAATGGGCCTTAGTTAGAGGGAACATGTTTGTTTAGTTCAATAACTAGTGCTTGTAGCCAAATGATTATTTTTTCTAAGGGTTGTGCTTTGAATTCTCACTATTTTTTTTATTTCTTTTTGCGTGAGAACCACACTATGCAAAGACTTATTTTTATTAGCTTAGCTTCCTAATAATGGAGTAACATTAGAATGGTAAGGAAAACTCAAGAATAAAACATCCAAGCACCCAAGAGGATGGCTAGCACAAATTCATCAAATCCCATTAACGTCACACCATTTTCAGTCCTTAAGTCCTTAGTTTGAGAAATGCCCAGTCACCAATTCATTAACAGTTTTATTATTATGAAAGGGACCATACAATTCCAAGCCAAGAGAGACCATATAAATTCATGAATGCATGGATGATGTGGACTCATTGCCTATTATATCAAAAGAACCATACCTTAGTATCAACATTATAACTCAAAGGTAAAAGCCAAAGATTAGCAATCAATATAATATAGTTCATACGACCATCAAGAGCACTTATTGGGTGATGAACCTAACAAAACAAACAAAGAGAAAAATAATAACAAAAACAAAAACAAGAACAATAAAAAAACAAACCAAACAAAATTAAAACAATAAAAAAAATGATCATACAAGGAAATGAAAAAGTATAAATGATGTTGCAAAAAAAAAACAAGAAAAGTTAAAGAAATTTGTAAAACAAAAATGTGTAAAAAAAAAACTTAAAAAGGAATTGAGGGCCTCAATTGGTTATCAGAGGTGGCCATCTCCCCCATGACTAAGTTGGAAGCGAGAGATCCAAAATAGTGAGCAGGGTCGTCCCTTCTTAGAGGTACTATGTGCACTGACTGTTGTAAATTCATGAAAAGGTTTGGTCTATTGCACATTGATTAAAAAACTCTTATTAAGGCTCTTATCTAAATTTTATAGGAATTTCCAACTTCCCCAATTGATGTTTTCTAGGTTAAGGTTTGGAAGTTGGCAACCGACTTGCTCTAGTGCATCTATGCTTTTGATGTAGGCATAAGTTATTCCCTTAGTTAATTCTATGCACATTAGTAAGTTGCTCTCTTGATCAGCTATCAGCCACTAGGTGTCTTCTTGTCATGTGGCTGCTACATACAAGTACTTTTGTAGGTTAAGGTCTTGTGCACACTGGTTTCATGTAGGCAATGCTGAACTTTGCATAACCCATGATTTCTGCATGCAATTGCACCCTGTATCACTGTATGTGATGCATGGAAAGTTCTTCTTCTCGATCTTCTCAAAAGTGTTCTTTTTAGATATTTCCAGGGAAAGATCACAGATTCCTAGGTGTGCATCTATAGTACTTAGCCATGTCCTTCCCATTATTATTAGGAAGTCCCCTTTATCATTATTCACTTATATCACTAGGAAATCAAATAGGTACAACCACCCACACATAGTGGTAATGATGTCCTCCACCATTCACAAGGGAACAGTGATGGACTGGTTGGCTAGCTCTAGGCAAATATTTCTCTTCCTTAATGGAGGTAGGTTTTAGGCCTTGTACATATCTTGTGATATTAAGATGACTCTGGAACCTAAGTCCAGAAGATCTTTGTATGGCTCATTCCTAGTGATTTGGAGATATATTAGAGGGCTTCTAGGATTAGAGAATTTCTTGGGAAGGTGTCCATCCTTAATTTAGTTAGTAACGGCATGTGTTAACATAACCATATACATTGAGCTCGGTGTTTGGTTTGAAGGCAGCTCTGAATCCTTATTTGATGAGGAGGCTTTCAGAGGTTCAACCTCTTGTGGTTGTGAGGGCTTGGTTGGAATGTTGTTTCTAAAGAAAGGTCTTTTCTTCATATAGTTGTCAGAACTAACAGTGAGGTGAGGATTCATAGCCCTCATGGCATTGTGTTGCTATAGTTAAGTAGGGAGTTTCCCTTGCATTGCTAGAGCCAGTGGTAATGGAGCTATTGGTGTGAGAGTTGCGGATGGATTTAAAGAATGGTATGTTTGTGGGTTATCATCCCTAGGAGAAGGCGTTCTATAATACTCATGAGCTTGGTAGTGATGTTGTGGTGTAATGTGACCAACAAATTCACATGGAGAGATTGGATGCTGCATGTAGTAGCCATATGGGTCCGGCTACCGATAGGGGTATTGTTGCCTTGGTGGTGGCATCCCCCATGACTATGGGTATTTCCACTATTTATGTTGCTCAATCGGTTGTTGTGGAGTTCCACTTGGATAATATTTTAAAGGTTGGTGGAACTACCTTGGGTTACCATGGGGATATGGTAACCATTGGGGTGCTTGCCGCTTATTAAATCGTGGGTTGAGTACATATACCCCAAACTCTTGTAGATGTGAGATCACTGGGCAACATTCCTTAGGACTATCATATTGGCATATCTCGCATCCACCTTCATTTTCCATGTCTAAATCCACAACCTATTCTATGATGGCCATTTTTCCCTTACCCTTATTATGTGCATTATCCACTTCTCTTTTTTTCTTTTTGTTACGGTCACTACCTCACTCCCCTGACTCCTCTATAATTTTGAGAATAGTTTCAAACCTACTATCTAGGGAGTCCCACATTTGGTCTACCTTTGCCAATAATTTTTTTGTTAACTTTTGGAGGGGCAAAGTTTTCCTATTCACCATCTCTTTGAGTGGTGACTCTTCTTCCTCCTCACAAAATCTCACTCCCCTTTTTCAGAGGGAAGGATCTCAGTTGTATTCTTCCACACTTTCTCTCTTTCGTAGCTCACCTTCTTCTTTGGCTACTTGCTCTAGAAATCTATGAATTTGGTGAGACCTAAGCTCTAATAATCTTCCTTGGGCATACATTCCAAGGGTTCTTCTTGTTTCATGCCTATGTTCATCCATGATATGGCGTAGATAATCCCGCTGGGAATAACCATGGCAAGGGTAACGTTGTAACAGTGCATAATAGTAGCCCATGGCAACATCCAAGGGTTTATGATTCCTTGCTTCCATCCTTGGATTTTATTTCATAGGTTAGACACTTGGGATTACATTTTGTACTTATCATTAAATATTTCTAACATTGTACTCCACCTCTGGATGGATTTCGATTCTAAGGACTGGTACCAACTTTTAGCTTCTTTCACTGGTATCCTTAGGAATAACTTCAGTTTTTGCCATTTTTTTCTATGTTTTGCAAGGCACATGCATCATGGAATGCTTGTAAATTATTTTTAGGATCAGCGTTGTATCCCCCTTCAAATCGTAGGATGTTGTTCATGTCTAACCTCTTGATCCTACTATCCTTTTGGTGCCTTGTTGGAACTCTTACAACCTCTATTCTATCTAGCTTGCTTCTAGTTGTGAGTAGGGGTTCTTCGTGATTGTATCATTTATAGTGTCTATGGTGTCTACGTGGTTCTCTACTCTCCGTTCTTCTATTCCTTGATTCCTTAGAGTGCCCTCTTCCTCATTCTCGACTATCTCGTTGATGTTTTTCACTCTATTTTCCTTTATCCTCCCAATTAGTTTTCCTATGACTGCATCTAGACACTAAAGGAGAGTGTGAAGGTGATGATGAAGGTGAAGAAGAAGGAGAACCATCACCATGATGATGTTTCCTACATTCTCTTCGATGGTCTCGGCCCCGATCGTAATCATGATCAAAACATTCACCCTTATTGTGTGTTCGTGTTCCCTCATTAAACACTTCGTGTTTGTGGGTATTAGAAATAGGGTTGTGAACAGTGGAATGGAGGTTCTGATACACCACCTCTTGACCATTGTTAGGAGGGGGAACATCATTTTGTGGGGAACCTGTTCAAGTACGTTCACCATCCTCAATTTCGCTCAAGACATGCAGAGCATTATGGGACCATTTACCCTTCAAGGATGTATGGTATCTCTCCTGTTGCAAGTCCCTTTGATGTTACACTTCTATGGGATGATAGTCCATTATGTCATGATTTCATGCAATGTATTCTGCATATAAAATTCGCATGCCTATTCGTGTGAGAGCACAAAGGAGCATGTTGGGGACTAATCAGTTTAGAGGCAACACTATGTTATCCTCCAAGTCTCTCCAACGTAGTTGTTAATCTTGGTAGAGAATAAACATGAAATTGGGTACATACTCATCCTGATGAGTATACATCACACGAAACTACTAAGGAACTGGAAGATCTTGGTTACGCATATTATGCCACTGATTGTCTCTTGTGTTACTCCTAGGTAGTGAAGTGCTCTTATGCGAAGAAGAAGATATCTTGTCTTGTCCAATATGCAATGAATCATTATCTTGTCTTCCTTGATTAAACCTAAGGGTTTTTTCTAACGTTCCAATGATATGAATGATTTCCTATGTTCTATGCAATGCACAAATAACTAATTCCCCGACAACGGTGCCAATGATGAGTGGCAAGGTACCCCTACACTCAACCATATGAATATGAGCATTTCACGCATGATCTAGTCAAACTCCAAGGACTAAGTGCTTATGTGCCTTAATGGAACACTTAGGGTTAATCAATCGTTATCTTCCGAAACTTACTTGTATTGTCATAGTTGTATGGTTAAGTAAGCTTGAAGTATGTGATTTTTATAGCTTTTCTCTTTTTATGTCTTCTACTAATAAGGAGAGGGAGAGAACACTAAGTGGCTAATTTATCTTAACTATTCATTAACTAGTTTCTAAATGTTCCTAACACCAGTATCTGTTCCTAGTTGTTGTACACATCCTGAACCAGTGCAACGCTGTTGGGATTACCAAACGCTAATCGTTACTAGGTTACCAAGCACTACATGCATGCTCAAAGTGGTCATATTGAGTGTATTTAATTAAGAGGATTGAAGGTTGAGAGAAATATTAATTAATTAGTAAATAATTAAACATTAAACAATAATTAATTACTAATTATCTTAATCTGTATGTTGCAAGGTTTATCATAAATTTCATCTTTATTACCATACACAAATGTGTGCTTAGGTACAAATTGCTCGAATAAAGATCTGTTCACTCTATGACTCCTACTATGGGCACACAAAAATTATTCTAACTCTGGAATGACTAAACTACAAGAATTTGGCTAAAGGTCTAAGTCTAACTACTTGGAAACAAAGGGTGCCACCTCTTATTTATAGAAGATGAGGTAGGACGCGATATCGCATGTTGGATGCGATATCTTGTACATGATATCATGGCATGTCAAAAATCATAAAAAATTTTAAAACAAAAAACCAATAAAAATTTCCTTTTTGACACCCATGGTCCACCATGGTCTAAAACTAGCAATTTTGAGGCCCACCATGGCCTAGAACTAGCAAAATGCATGGCCTCCCATGGACTAAAAGTAGTAAAGATTTTATAACTTTTTTACAACCTAGCTCATATTTTAGTTGCCTAGTTGGTTTTGCACATTAATTTACCAAATTGCTACATTATAGATGTAAGATTTAACCATTGTAGCCTTATAACATGAACAAAAATGTAAAATGTATAACATGTATGAAACATTAATCATTAAAACATATAAATGAAATGAAAATTAAAAATAATAACAATAGTAAAAATGTCTATCAAATAGTGTGACAAAGGTGTAAAAGATAACATAGAAATAATAAACCATTTTGCAACAATCCATGGCTAACTCTATTCATAACATCATAATGTAAACAACAATAAATAAAGATAGCCAATGGATGATGTTAAGGTGTAACTAGAGGAGGAAGAGTAGTATCTCCAATGTTATTACTGAAACACCACAAAATTTTTCATCTTGTAGACACTCTTCATCATGTAGCTTTCACCCCATCAAGCATGGGGAAAAACTTCATTGTAAATGTGAAAATTGTAATCCACAATGAGAAATTTCACATACTTTATACTTTTGGGGCTGCAAAATGTCTCATAAGTGGTCAAAGCCTCATTCCCCAATTAAAAGGAGTCACCTAGTGTCTATATTTGGGCTTTTTTTTGGAGGGGGTTGGGGGGGGGG
>MNCI01033122.1:292776-326579 GCA_015680685.1 Gnetum montanum
CACTCACTTTACACCTGCCCCAAATTTTCCTAGCTAAGAAAATTGTTAACTAGCTAAAAACAATTTTAGTGAAAAAATACCAACTTTTCACCCTGGTTTTCAACATTTCTACCCATCAACGTTGATGTAGGAGGTGTGAGATTCCCATCATCTCACCCCTCCTTCCTTCTTAGTTTTATCATATTGAATGTAAAAATAGTTGGGAGGACAACATTGATGAAGTTTGAAACTAATTTAATAACCAAATCTACTTTTATTTTAATTTGAAAGCCATTTTCTAGTTTTGTGAATTCAAAACTCCCAAGGAATCCAATGTGGCCTTTACCCCCCACCCTTGTAGTAGAAACCTCAACATGGAAGCTGTAGGTGGTTTGTGAAACACCACAAAATTTTGGGTCTTAGCATCATGACTGTATATTTTTCTAAGTGTCAGAACGATGACACTTGCAACACGCTACTACATTGCATAGCGTAGCGTAACACCCTATCATGCCATGTTGTTACATGATGTTACGTGCTATTACGTGCTGCTATGCTGCATAGCGTAGCATAACACCCTGTTACGCTACATTGTTACGCCCTACTACATGATGTTACGCACTGCAAAGCTGCATAGTATAGCATAACACCCTGTTACGCTACACTATTACACACTGTTACATGATGTTATGTGCTGTTACGAGCTGTTACATGTTTTTACCTACCGCACCACCACGTGGCACCAGATCTACATTTTGGGCTAACCCTAGTCCTATAAATACCTCTATGCCCTCTTTTTTGGGAAGAGAGGGGGGAGAAGAGGAGGAGGCCTTCATAATTTCTTCACTGGAAAAAGAAGTTGGCATTTATATTTTCCATTTTGGCATTTTGGCATTTTAGCATTTTGGCACTTAGCTCCGGGGGTGAATGAGACCTATAGCGCACCACATCGACAGAGAGGCACATCACATGGTATACTATGATCACTGACCTAGGAGGCACAGTTTATCATGGTGAGTACCAAATTTCACAACCCGACACCAATGAGGCTATGATTCTTCTCCTACCATGCTTATTGTACACTTTGTATACCTGTACCTTTTTTGGGGTGGTGTACCTTTCTATTCAAACTCTCTTTTTGGCTAATTATAGAAGTTATTTGGCATTGTCAACTGTTCAATCGTGTATACTATTTTGTTATGCACTTAGAATGTTTCTACTGCTGTACGCATTACGTTTTCTTTTATTTTACCACCAGGTGTTCAATTTAAAATCATTTTTTGCAAAAGAATTATTGTACATCGATTAAGTCCCTGTTTGATTGACCAGACCATTCAAGGCACCCAAAATCTATTTTCTCCAGCATTTCCCTCTTGCGGATTCGGGGTTAGGATGTGCCCTCGAAGACCTCTCGGTGTTTCCAGCCACCGACATTTTTTGTTGCTACAGTTTTTTTTTGTGCTAGAAGGACGTCCTATTTTTCTACATTTTAGTACTCAACATTTTTTCTACATTTTCAGATTTAGCCATTTTTCTGCATTTTCATACTTAGCATTTTTTCTACATTTTTACACTTAGCCTTTTTTTTCCTACTACCGGAAGATTTACTCATTTTTCTATTATTTTCCTACTACTGGCAAACTTAGTCATTTTTATGCTATTTTTAGATTCAGTTATTTTCCTACCATTTTCTGCTATTTTCAGGGTTAGCCATTTTCTGCAAATAGCAACTCTCACAACCTGATCTATGAATATGAATCTAGGTCAACCTTCCACGTTGGTGTCTAACACATTTGATACCATAATCCAGTCAAAGCATGCTGCGTTAGGCCATGAACAATACAATTTTTTTGTGCCAAAATACAAGTAGGAATACTAGTTGATTACCTTGATTTAGAGGCAAAACATGATTACGAATGAGTCCACCGAAATGGATGGGAGTATAACCCCTCTTTGTTTGACATAATCCCACTCACAAAGCCCTACCACTAGTTGTTGTCCCAACTCATCCATGCAAACAAGCATGATGCAGGGACAACCTATGAGGAAGCCTCACAGAATGAGGAAGATGAGTTTGAGGTCCACTTTGAACATGAGAACCACCTCCACACCGTCTTCCGACAACCACTCCCTAGTACAGCCCCTCCTCGGTTTGGTCCACCCATCCCCTCCAAGATAGTAACCATGCCAATTCAGCCTTCCTCACATGCAACTAATGCATTTTCCCAGTACTATGCTCATGTAGGGGCCACCTCCCAACTCCAAAAAACTCAGGCATCCTACATCCTGCCTGTCTCATCAGTGTCTACAATGTTCGTCCAACCCACTCATGTGTGGCCCACTCCAATCACTGCACCCATCTCTCAGCCATTACATTAGCAATCGTCCACTATGACGTTAAGCTCGCAACAATCGTCCGCTATGACATTAAACTAGCAAACTCCACAACCAACGATTCTGCCCTATGCTATGCAACCAACCCAAGCCCAACCAATGCAACCAGCTGGCACAGCCCCAAGCTTGGATCAGGCATTCCAGCTGATACAAAGCTTGACAGAGGAGATCAACTAACTTAAGGCTTCCTCCTCTAACACCATTAAGATTGTGGACTTCTACCAAGATGATCCCATAAGACCTGTAGTACCATCTCTAACTCTCCCAACTAGGGCCCAAATGCCTCGATTTACCAAGTACAACGGTGAAGGGGACCCCAATGCACACTTGGTCACATTTCGATCTAAATGCCTACTCCTTCAAGCTTGGCCACACACTATCATGCATGTGTTCCCCATGTCACTCACTGGAAAGGCCTTGGACTAGTATCGTGTACTATCCAAGGCTTCAATATGCTCTTTGGAGGATCTCATAACCAAGTTTGTGACATGCTTCAGGTATAACATAAAGCCTAAAGTAACCCTTGACCAGCTGATGCAAGTTAAATAGGGGCCTCTAGAGCCCATGGAAAAATTCCTCCAATGTTGGAATGCTGCATTGAGTGAAATGCATGAACCCCTAGTAGAAGCGCATCTACTGGCCATGTTTAAAGGTGCAGTAAATAACTTCATCAAGTTCAAACTATATTATCTAATACCAAAGTCTCTTAGCAAAGCCTTTGCCCAAGAAAAAATCATAAAGGACATCTCACAAGCTAGTAGTAATTCAGCCTATGTCACCTACAGAAACCAACATGCTTGCAAGCATGTAGCCACAAGCACAAAAGCAACCAACTGGGGCCCAACGGCTAAGCAACCCAAAGCCCCAACTAACAGAACTACCAATTTTGGCACCAACTCACCTACATTGACAAGGGATATCCCAAAACCAAACTTTCAACACAAGGACCACTCAAAGTATACACCACTACCAGTCCAACCCGCTGAACTACTATAGCAGCTCTTGAAGCTGGGAAAATCCAACACAAACATGTATCAGAAATTTCCTGCCAAATACATGATAGGTACTGCAAACTACTAAGGAACCCTTCTTTAGCAGTGCCAAATGAGCCCCCAGTTCCACAACACTTCAAGCTAGACCAATACTGTCATTACCACCAATTTTTTGGTCACAGTACAGATAACTATCATGCTTTGCAGGATGACCTGCAGAGAATGATAGAACGTGGCCAACTAGCGATCAACACGGTGAGTTAATCCAACACAAATGATTTCTCCTATGTCATAAATTCCATTAGCATAGGTGGTAAGTCTAAACCTACGCAACAACCTTTTGTGATCCATGTGCCTCCTAGCAAGGCAAAGGCCCCCTCTGCCTCCACAAGCAAGAGGCCTCCCTTTTTTGTCAAAGTGCCATCTCGAGCACCCATATCACCCTTTGTGATCAAAGTTCCATAACAATCGTCCGCTAAGATGTTAAACTAGCATGATGCAACAAAAATTGCTAAGAAACCTTTTATTATCAAGGCACAACAATGATTTGACCACACAAAAACTCCGCCTAAGACACCCTTTATCATAAGGGTGCCACAATGCGCTGGCCCCTCACCTACCCAAAACCCAACAGTGGGCAACATCTCGATCCCTCCTCCTTCAAGGGTTGACCCCACTAGCAACTCAGGTAGGCCCACCAAATGGCAATGCAAGAGGAAAAATGAGCACCTTGCAACTCCCATGGCTAAAGTAAAGACCACAACTAGAAAACAAAAACTGAACACTGGGGCCCCTACACCCAAACAAGCTAAGAAAACCAAGCCCAAGTCCCCTCTGCAAGAGATCTGTCTCTCAAGCCATGTGGAGGAAGTCAAAACCAACATAATAGCCAATGATAAGGACTTTGTAGCTGCACTAAACTAGGTGAAACAAACGCTTAAGAAAAAGAACACAACATTGAGTTTGTATGACCTGGTCATCACCTCATCTTCTCACTACCAAGCATTGGCCAAGATATTGGCCTCCATTCCTATTACGGAGGACATCCCTATAGATGAGACATCCATTTGTGCAACAATGCTACCCCCTATACCACAAGAATTAGGCTCAACACCTTTAGTGTTCCACAATAATACAGTCAAAGTAAATGCCAAACAAGGAGAGGTTACTATAGCTCCACTATCTATTAGCATTCATGTTGGGTAGTGCACCATCTGTAGGGTACATGTTGATGATGGTGTAGTAACAAACATAGTATTGTACTCCGTCATTGACAAGCTAGGCTTGGCAGATGAAATTAGGCCAACCAAAGCCATATGTCTAAAATCCTTCAACAGATCATGCATCATAGTCAGGGGTACCATCAACTTAGCTGTTGTTGAAGCAGAGAAATTTTCCACTAGTGCAGATTTCACTATCATAGAAGAGATGCCAAGTTTCAACATGATTCTAGGTAGGCCTTGGCTAGCCAAACTAAGAGCCATATCCTCTCCCACCCACCAAGAAATCCATCTTCCATATGAAGGTGGTCAATTTATCATCCATGGTGATAATGCTTCCTCTTCGGCTATCCACGACATAGACATGGCACAAGCTTTAGAAGAAGAGTTTCTTGGTGGTACACCTATAACAACCAATGCAGCACCTAAGGCTAAAACACTCGAACGAGTGGTTGAAGCCAACATCCTCCCAGAGGATCCTAAGCCTTGCACACTCCCTAATCCATGCCTAGTTAGGAAGCAACTACATGACCAAGACCTTCCCTTGGCCAAAAATGTGCTAAATGCTTGCCTACCCTTTGCCTCCATTTCCCATGCATTTTTTTCTTTTGTTTACATCACACTAGCCTACACATTTACATGTTGCCTACTTACTTAATCAAGCATTTCATTTTGTTCACATACTTGTTTTACTTTTTAATGCATCCATCCATTTAGCTTACGCATTACATCTAAAAACATAAAACTACAAAAACACATGGCCCAAAAAGGCCTTAAACTAGCTTACGGCTTGGAACAGCCTTAAACTATCACTTTTTGCATTGCTTTCCTTTCATTCATAAATTTTAACTTCATTTACAGTAGATGTTTCTTGATGTTATTTTATTTTTAGTTGATTTTTGTAGGATTTTTCAGACACACAGCATGACTACACATGTAGCATCGCACCTTGCATAAGCAAGGTAAGCACAGACGGTCTACTATGACTATAAACTAGCCCAGATAGTCCGCTATGACTATAAATTGGCACAGAAAGTCTGCTATAACTATAAACTAGCAAAGATAGTCTGCTATGACTATAAACTGGCATAGACAATCTACTATGACTATAAAATAGCACAGACAGTCTGCTATGACTATAAACTGGCACAGATAGTACGCTATGACTATAAATTGGCATAGCTTGTCCTTGGGTCATGATGATAAACTAGCATAATAGCTTGTCCTTGGGTTATGACGTTAAACTGACACAACATCAACTATCTTCTATGACATTAAACTAGCATTCAATAGTCTGCTAGGATTATAAACTAGCACATCATGGTCTGCCAGGACCTTACATTGGGTTCACAGTCTACCAGGACTTTAAACTAGAATGTGGCTAATCTGATCCAAACACTTTCCATTGCCCTAGGAGCACTCACAGTGTCATCACCTCCCATCATCCTAGTGATTCTTTTGGAGCACTTTCCATTAGTGTGGTATTTAGAACACTTGCAGTATCATCGCCCTAGCACCTTCACTAGTTTCCTGAGAACTTGCAACTAGCACAGCATTTGACACTTTCAAAACATCTTCGCATGCAGCACTTGCAGAATCTTCACATCTGGCATTTGCACTTTCATTTCACATTTTTTGGTTTTCTTGTCCTCTCTGAGTTATGTTTGTAGGATGAAGCCTTGGAGACGGTCATGCAAAGGTGCATTTCATCGCAGCAGCAAGTCATCATGTTGCTTTGATGTGCATAACTGGACTAGTTGAACCACTCAAGAGTGCACACCCCCCTCATCCCTATTACAGCCTATGCACATCCATTTTTTCCCAATATCCTCTCATCCTCCTCATACTCATGATTTCACACTCCTCTGATCCATATGCACTATGACACACACGACATCCTCTTCATATCAATCGTTGAACCCATGGTTGATGTAACATAATTCATCCTATGGGGTGCCTCTATTGCATAGTCAAAGTCTAAGTGGGTGTAACATCAATCATCCCTAATAAAAAATCCAATCTTCTCGATGGCCAACTTGCAGCTAACATTCAGTAGTAAGCCAAACTCAAAGAAGGTTCTCCTCTAAAAAAAATGCTACAGCTTCGTAATTGGCCCATCCTTGGATGAACTTTGATGCTCTCATAAAAACTCCAACAAGAGGTCAACATTCTAGAGGCAAGCTACTTCATGCCATGGTCATTATCAACCATGCTAAATTTCATCTTACATCATGATCCACTATTTGCATTTCGTTCCCACCATTTAAATTTCATCTCCCTAGCATTGCCTATACCCCTTGTCCTTTAGCATAATCTTATTTCCATAATATTCTTAAGAATGGAAAAACAACATCCAATCTTGTGCTGACAAATGATGTTGGTGATATGTATGTTGTGGTGTTTTGTAATTATTTTTCGACGTCTTTCGGGCCACTCCTCTAGATGTCAACAAAGAGGGGCCATTGAAACACCACAAAATTTCAGGTCTTGGCATCACGACTGCAGATTTTTCTAAGTGTCAGAATGATGGCATTTTCAACACGTTACTACACTACAAAGTGTAGCATAACACCCTATTATGCTACATGGTTACATGATGTTACATGCTACTACACTACATAGCATAGCGTAACACCCTATTACACTACGTTGTTACGCGCTGTTACATGATGTTACGTGCTATTACATGATGTTACGCGTTGTTACACGTTGTTACCTACCACACCACCACGTGGCACTAGATCTACATTTTGGGCTAATCCTAGCCCTATAAATACCTTTGCACCCTCTTTTTCGGCAAGAGAGGGGGGAGAAGAGGAGGATGCTTCCATAATTTCTTCACCGGCAAAAGCAGTTGGCATTTATTTCTTCCATTTTGGCATTTTAGCATTTTAGCATTTTGGCACTTAGCTCTGAGGGTGAATGAGACCCAGAGCACACCACACCGATAGAGAGGCACATCACATGGTATACTATGACCACCAACCCAAGAGGCACAGTTTAACACGGTGAGCACTAGATTTCACAACCTGACATCATCGAGACTGTGATTTCCCTCCTACCGTGCCTATTGTACACTTTGTATACCTGTACCCTTTTTCTAGGTGATGTACCTTTCTATTCAAACTCTCTTTTTGGCTAATTATAGCAGTTATTTGGTATTGTCAACTGTTCAATCATGTATACTGTTCTGTTATGCACTTAGCACATTTCTACTGCTATGCGCATTACGTTTTCTTTTTTTTACCACCAGGTGTTCCATTTAAAATCATTGTTGGCAAAAGGGTTACTGTACATTGATTAAGTCCCTATCTGATCGACCAAACCGTTCAGGGCACCCTAAATCTGTTTTCTTCAGCACTTCCCTTGCATGGATTTAGGGTTAGGCTATGCACCCGAAGACCTCTCGGTGTTTCCAGCCACCGACGTTTTCTGTCGCTATAGTTTGGGTGCTAGAATTTTACAACATCTACTATGAATTCCTATAGAAAAATCCAATGTGGAATCCTTAATAAAAATTTAATTTTTATTGCCATATACTTCACCACTAAACTAGCATTGGTTTCCATACCAACCAAGCCAACTCTTCCCTCCTTTTTTGTAAAAGTTGGCAGCCTACCAAAACCATTTTTGAAAACTAACAAGCTTCATTTTGGTCTTCAAACTTTCCCTCCTTTCTCCAACATTGGAATAAGAAGGTATGAGGTTTTACTTATCTCACTCTCCCTTCTTTCCTCCCCTATCATACCTGGCATATAAGCAGTTGGGAGGCCAAACTGGATGAGGTTTGAAGCCAATAGTTTCAATATTTCATTTCTAGTTAAGGAGTAAATCCCCCATATCCCACACTTACTAATTATAGTAAGTACATAATTTTTTTATCATTTTTATTTTCTCTAAGATCTTTTTAATTTCATTTATCGGTATCTACACATATTTATCATTTATAGCCTTTTCTTAAGCAATCCTTGGCACTATAGCCATGCCTTTTCAAAAGTCCACCAAATTTTCCTTCACCTTCACTAGTGAAGATCATAACCAACAAGTCATGAGGGTGTATGATCCCAAAGACACTACTATCATTACGTGTGGGCAATCTTTGAGAGTTAGAGGAAAGAGTTCTAATTTTGTACCCATTAATGAAGATCATTATAACTTTATTTGCGTCAAAATACAAGTAGGTATGCTAATTTCATGAATTAAAGTTGATGCTAAAACAGGATTTGAGCTCCTACACAGGGGTGGAAAGGAGTACATCCCTTCCCCGTATGAAGAAATTCTTCTTAACAACATCTATTCTAGCATCCTAGCCTAATTGATTACTATAGAAGAGGAAGATGACAAGCATACCTTTGGGAAACAACAAGAAGAGGAGGATGAATTTAAGGTAGAATCTAAACTTGAAAACATCCTTGAAGGAATATTCCAACAAACATCTTCCAAAGTCATAGAACCTTCCCTTAATGATTTTGTTTTCTCCATGGGCACGGTGCCACCATCTTCTAGTCCTCCATACCATACTACAACAAATCCCACATTAGTTGTAGTCACACATCATACTTAGTAGATGCCACAAACAACAAAATATAATACATCAATGTCATTTATAACATAGTCTCTATATGTAGAATCATCAACTATGGCTTTTACCACTACAAATCCATTAACTACTCACATGGGATCAATCATCAGACCCCTAGCAACACAAGGATCACACACCACATGTGTCCTATTTATGGCTTAAGTACTAGCATAAACATCTTTTTCTTTGTTTGTCCCACAAGCCACAACCATAGCAAAACCTTTTCCTTTTATCATGCAATCCATAATGAGGCCACAAGCCTCACAATAGATACCACAACCTTATGTACAAACTTCACAAACTATGGGGCCACCACAATGCTTGGATCAAGCCTTCCAAATGATCCAAGACCTAATGGTGGAATTGAAGATGCTTAAATCCTCTACCACACAAACTATCAAGATTATGGACTTCTACTAAGATGATTCCATAAATCATGTAGTTCTACCCTTGACACTTCTTCCTAGTATCCCCATCCCATCATTCTTGCACTTTTTGTATACAAGGTTAAACTTGGTGGCATCAAAGTCCCATCTTAACTATTGATATACAATAATTTTGATTTGAGGAATTTTGGGAAATTCATCCAAAGTAGTTAGAGCCACTCCTAGGATTTGATCATTGATGATCAAGCCTTGATCGTTGACCTTGTAGCTACAAAAAGATGTAAAATCAATGAAGTTAGGTAAGGTAATCAAGCCAAAAGCATAAAATCATTACAATAACCATGTTTGCCCTTGTAGATGGTATACAGTGCCAGGTGAATTCTAGGATAATGTGTGGACTCTATGTGCCACCATTATAGTATTGTTAGTATTATACTGACTATACTCTGGCATCATTTAGATCTCTATAAGGTAACATGAACTCATGACACCTACTAGTCCCCTTGTAGTCTTAGGAAGTGGTTTGTTAGTAATGCATCTAGTAATCAAGTTGGATGCTCGAGCCAATAGGGTCTTCACAATAACCCTAGCTACATCCACAGACAAGTGTAACTACAACATCATATTGAAGTTCCTATGGAGGTAGACAAGGAAGTCCCTTGTCCTAGTTTAGAACCACAATGAGACCTTCCTGAGGGGCATGCGATGTGGTGGGATGTTGGTCTTTGGATGAATAATGTAGCAAAAGATACTAACTAGCTCCACTATAATGAGGATAGGCCTCAAGAAGGACCTACATGAAACAAAACAAAAATAGTATGACCAATTAGAATTTCCTAACGAGTTAGGAAAACATCCTAGACAGAGGTGAAATTAGGTTATGTAAAAATCTCTAAGGTGTTTATCTAAATTAGCTTAAGAATTTCCCAAAAAGGGAGCACTATTACAACCTTTCAAAGAAGAAACATTATGACCTATTAGAGGTACTTGAAAAATTTAGACAAAACATCTGGGCATGAAATTAGCCTCTGTAAAAAGCTGTATGGTGCTTAGCTAAATTAGCCTAAGTAATTTCATAAGAAAACATTATTACAACCTTGCATAACTTTACATCATGACCAATTGAAATTTTTTTTATAAATTCCTAAGTTGGAGGTGAAATTAGCTTCTATAAAAAGCACTTAGATTTTTATCTAAATTAGCTTCAGAAATTCTATGAAAGCATTACTACCATATTTTATAGCCTTAATAGTGAAAATTTCATAGTCCAAACTATGCCTTAGTTTAAATTATGCATGAATTTAGAAAAAGCATCTAGATTATCCACAAATTTGAAAAAAAAAATCATAAGAAACATCTAAATTATGCAAAGCATTCATAAATTTGGAAAAGTCATCTAAACTATGCACAGATTTAGAAAAAGCATAATAAAATTAGAAAAATATATGTAGCCATAGTAAAAGCTTATTTAGAATAGAAAAAATGTTTTTTTTATTAAAAAAAGAAAAACTAATTTTTACATGCTCACAAAAGAAAAACATAAGTTCTACATATCAACCACTTCTATGGATAATGGACTACAACCATGAGTTTTGCCTTGATTCACAAACCATAGCAAAAAATTCATACAAAATTTGTTTCAGCTTCAAACAAAGTAATTATACCACTATTTGAAAGACTAAATCAAGATCTACATAGCCATCTTAAAAAAAATTCAAAACCTTTTCCATTTATACAAGAAAAATTTAACAATTTGGACAATAAATTAAAAATAGCATAAACATCCTTACCACACATGCCTAATAAAAAGTTTGTTTGAAGTCTAATCGAAGTGATTTCACCTCCATTGAAACGTTGAAGCCAAAGCCTATGTAGCCATGACTAGAAAATAGAAGAAAAATTTGCAATTTTCTTATAAAATATTCACAAATATACATGAAATTATAAAATTGGCACAAAGAACCTAACTACACAATGTTAGGAAAATGGTCATAACTTCCTCATTTCAAGGTCAAATTAAATGAGACCATAGCCATAGGAAAGCCTATAAAAAGGCATAAAAATACATAAAATTTAATTTTATAAATATGTAGCTTTAGGAAAAATATACAACTTTTCTTGCTTTTTTATATCAAAACTTCAAAAAAATCATAACCTAAATTTCATATAGCCATTAAAATAGTCGAAATAGCCAAAACCATTGAAACCCATTTAAATTCAAACCAAAATAATGGGTTAGGATATTTTTAAAATTTAATTTTAACAAATCCTATGGCTTGTATCTAAAAAAAATGGCCACACCCCAAGATTTGAGAAAAATGCATGAAATAGCAAGCCCTATATTCAAAATCAAATCTACAAAAGCTAAAGAAATTAAATAACTATATATTTGCATGGAAGTAGCCAAAATAGGATATCGGATTACATCAAAATTTGATTTTAATTCCTCTATTATAGTATACTTTAGAAAATAGCCTCAACATATAGAAAGCAAAAAGCTAGAAAAATCACAAGAAACAAAGGCAAAAATACGTAGAATTGCCTACCTTGGAGTAGTGATAGATGGGGCCTAGATAGAGATAGGCCTAGGAACCTCTAAAAATTTCCTAAAACACTCATCCATCTTCTAGATCATAGGTTTTTTTGTCTTTTCCCCTCACTACTTAGGTGCCATGGCAAGCTCCACGTTAAGGATGATGGAAATTATTAGAAGATAGGAGTTCTACACTAGTTGCAGGGGCAATGCGAAAATTTCATGCTAAAAATTGATTGTTGATGCCACAAGAATCTCTTCTATAGCTCTCTTCCAATGTGATGTTACTGTAGAATGATAATTATGATCAAAAATTGCAAAACTTGACATATAAAACCCATTTAAAACCTAAACGAAACCCCAATTTCCAATTCAATGCACCATAACTACAAGTGCCTAAAGTAAAAGGAGGGAAATTCTAGTTCACATTGGTTTTGGATGGAAAACAACTTCACTTTTCAAAATTTTAAATTTTTGGATTGTGGGCCCCAACCTACACCTTTACTTTTGACCAAAACTTGCATCAATGCTGAGATTTTTATTAATTTTGACACTTAAAACATTATGGAAAACTTAACCCCATGCATCCACACTAGAAATACCATGCCTAGAAATGAAACATACATATTATTTTATAAATTCATTAAAATTACCAATATTTTGTTATTTTTGGCAACCCAAACTTGCCTTTTTCAACCCTAGATTTCTAAAAGTGGGCAAAACATGGGCAAGGCAAAGCGCCATGGACTTCCATGCTAGGGCAATAGTACCCAACATGGAAGAAGGTGGGTAACACTCACTCTTTCCTCTCAGCACTCATCTAGCACAAGTTTGATCCCAAAGTAGGTCCCACATGACCTAGAACCCATCTAAGCATCTCTAACAACCCCAAAACCTCACGAAACCTTGTCAAAACTGGTCGGAATTGAGGATTTGATGTGTTCCATGCAATGGAAGGATTATTATATGCTACACCTATCATCTTTAGCATGGATCAATTGGGGAAAGAAAAAAATGACCTAAATTGATTACCTAATGATCATTTCTTAATGCCTAGTGACCCCTAGACCCTACTTAAACCCTCTAGAGGTTTTGAAAGCTAAAAAAGTGGTTAAATGATATAAAACTATCATCCCCTTCTCATCCACATTGGGGCCACCTTGCCCAGTGTGGAAGAAAGTGGAAAAATTACATGAGGTACTTAGAAACCTTCAAACTATAAAATCAAGACACCTAACATTGACTATCAACACTGGCAACCTCAAAGGTTGACATGCACGGTTGATTGACTATTGATTTGGCCTATATTTGAATTTCTTCACTAAGGGGGACCTGTTCCATTTTTATATTTTCACCTTTAGCATGTAAAAAGTATGGAAACCTAAAATCCCTCTCACAGCCACCAAAACGAACAGATCATGACCTTAGGCATTGATGAACAACACCAACAACCCTGTGCACACTCATGCATAGCCAAATTGACCATAAAAAGATAAAAAATATTTCCCCATAATTTTTCACACTAATAATTAAATCTCAAACATGGAAGAAAAAGGGAAACCTAGAAAAAAATCCTACTGACCCTTAAAACAACCAAATTTCAACATTGAATTGTAGCAATCAACACTAGCAACTTTGGGAGCCTACATGCATGACTGAAAGTGATAAAAAATGATAAAATTTATTTCCCCTCAATTTTCCATGTTCATAATGAAATCACTGGTGTGAGAAAATTTGGGGAAAGCACCAAACATGCCCAGTTACCCTTGAAACAACCAAATTTTAACATCAAGTAGAAATAGTCAACATTGGCAACCTTGGAAACTTGCATGCATGACCAAAAATGACCAAAAACCTTTCCTTATAATTTTTCACCTTGATCATAGAATCCATAGCATGGAAAAAGGCAGGAAACCCAAAAACCACTCATCAGCCTTCAAAAAAATAAAATTTTGATACTAGGCATTGACCATCATCACTAGCAACCCCAAGGACCTACATACATGACCAAAAATGATGGAAAAGTATCATAATCTATTTCACCCCCTAATTGTCCATGCTAAGAAAAGTATTCCTAATGTAGAAAAAGAGGAAAAAGCTCAAAAGCACTTGGAATACCTATAAACTAACAAAATTTTACTCCAAACCCTAGCCTTTGACCTTGGTTGTCATCGAGGTTGAGATGCATGGTTGATTGAAGTTAAAACTAGGGTAGATCTATGTTTTATGGTGTCTCCATATTTTGAATTTCTTTCTCCATGCTAATCAGCATGGAAATTGAGGGGAAAATTCATTTGGACTCCATGACTACCTTAGAACAACATTAACTAAACTTGCATGGGCTCTAGGACCCTACCAACATCATTTGGAGCTTTCAAACTTTATGTAGTTGATATCAAAAGGTGAAAAATCCATTTCCCCTTATTTCCATGCTAATATCTACATTCCTAGCATAGAAAAATGGGTCAAAGCCCAAAAAAATTACAAATACTTAAAATTACCAAAATTTGATACCAAACCATAGTCCTCAACCTCAGTAACCTTGGAGGCTAACATGCATAGTTGATTGAGATTAAAATTGATCTATATCTGCATTTCAGGATTCTTTCAGATCAAGGATCCATTTTTCCATGCTAAGGATGGTATCCATAGTTTGGAAACTCAAGGGGAGATGTTTTTGGAACTCCTAAACACTTTAGAATGACATTAAATTACCTTTCATACACTTTAGAACCCTAGCAGCAACCATTAGAGCTCTAAAAATTTACAAAATTGATTCCAAATGGACAAAAATCAATTTTCCATTTTCTTTCCATAATGATATATCCATCCCTACATGGAAAAATTGGGAAAGCCAAAAAACCACTTAGGGATGCTCAAACTACTATATTTTAACATGGATCCATAGCCCTTGATCTTGGCAACTTTGGAAGGTAACATGCATAGTCGATTATGATCCAAATTGATCTAGATCTAGGATTCTTGCTCTGTCCATGATGGAGTAACTTTCCAATCATGGAAACAAATGGGGAAAGCTACATTTCCATTTTTGAAGATAAGATGGTACTCCCAAAAGCCAAAGATCTACACTAGAGAAGCCCAAGGCCTCATAGCCTTAATATTTTGCTTGTGTGACCTCATTTCAACCTCCAAAATATTTTTCCACCATTCTTCCATGCTATAGTAACTCCTTCATCATATAAATAATGGGTAAGACCATAAGTTCCCTTAAATAGCATTCAAACATGCCGAAAATCAGCCAAAAACTTGTAGAACTGAAGTTTATAGCCCTAGGGACCTAGAAACCTTGTCAAAGTGTTCCCAAATCACTATAAATTCATAAAATAAGTATCCCATTATTTCTCCATGTTGAGGATACTCTGATCAACATGGAAAAATTAGGAATCCATTTTGACATGTATTGACACTCAAAATTACCTTAGATTACCTCAAAATGAAGCCGAGAGATGCACAAGTTCTAGATCTAGACTCCAACTACCTGCTTGATCATTATTGATCTTATTTGTGCTTTAGTTTTGGTTATTAATTAAAAAACCCATTTTTTCCATACTAGCTAGCATGGAAATAAGGGGGAAGACTTTAGAGCCCACCTTTTGACCTTTACAAACCTCCAAGTGCTCAATTTTGAGGGATACAACCCTACGGTACCTTGGGAAGGTCTTGGAACCTAAATTTTGGACCTATGAGAATCCCAAAACCTATTTTTCTTAATATCTATACTAAGGGCCCTTATTTCCATGTTAAGCCCAATGTGGAAGCCTCAAAACACTTGATTTTTTGAGTCAAAATAGCCTAGAAAATAGTCCTAATTGATGCCTAAACTCATCTAATAGACCTATAGAATCAAAACATGGCCCACTAAGGCATAAAATTGGAAAATAATAACTATTTGTTTCCTATGTTAATCAAATTTTATCATATATAACCTATATTACTTGATTTTTTCCTTATTAAGTAATGTTTTGGCTTGTTTTCAGACTTATGTTACCTTGACGACCTTGTTGAAATTTTATTGCCTTTATGTAGCCTTATATGTTCATTTTTTGTCTTATTAAAACTCTATTCTCCTTTTTATAACCTTTAAATGATGTTAGATAGTGTGGTTTGACCTTCCCTAACCACCGTTTTACACTATACGACGATGACCTGCTAAGATCTTAAACTAGCATCATGGCCTGCTAAGGCCTTAAACTTTTATCATAGGCCCACCAAGGCCTTAAAATAGCATAATTGTAGCCATTATTAATCATTTTTAGTCTTACCCCTTATACTTCCCCTTGTTTGACCTTTATGTGATCTTTGTTCACCTCTATTGCACTTTTTCAAATTGACCTTATCTCATTGATGACCTTGGATGGCCTTGACTGCATTAGATTTGCATATGTTTTATGGAATTTTAATATTATTTATTAATTTTTACCTAGGTGTCAATTAATATTCTTTTGTTTGATATGTAGGATCAAAGTATGAGTACTTAGGAGAAAATCATCTTTCCTTTCTGTCTACATGGACCTCACAGTGATATTAAATGGTGTATTGGCCTTGATTGTCTAGATCTAGAACCTGCGAGTCTTGTAGAGCACATATATTCAATAGAGAAACATATATAATGGATTGAAAACCTAGTTAAAACCCTTAATGTAGAAGTGGAAGACATAACTGAAGACCGTCTACTTGAGGTTCCTATATCAACACACAATGATGAGGAGAAAACCCTTAAACTAAGTTCCTCATTAGGGCCTCAATGTGGCCAAGATATCACCAAAATATTATAGAACAACATTAATAAATTTTCCTAGTCATATGAAGATATGCCAAGCCTAGACCCATGTTTAGTCCAACACAACATCATATTAGATCCTAGCATTAGACTAGTTAACCATAAAGTGTATAAGACTTGATTTGGACTTGGTAGTTCATAATTAAATCTTAAAGATCTACTAAGCAAGTTTCATTAGGGCTCTTGATTACATAGAATGGGTATCCAACATAGTGGTAGTCCCTAAGAAAAATGGGAGTATCCATACTTGCATTGATTTTTGAGACCTAAATAAAGCAATAATCAAGGATGACTTCTCTTTGCCTAGTATTGATCAACTTACTGATACTATATCTAGACATGCCTTGTTATCCTTTATAGATGGATTCTCAAGATATAAAAAAATTAGGATCAACCTAGATCACCTACTTAGCACAAACATTATGACCCCATGAGGTACCTTTTATTATACCATGATGTCCTTTGGCCTTAAAAATGCTAGAGTGACATGCCAGAGAGTCATGACCTATATATTTAGTGATTAAATGTTAGGTTTTCTTAATGATTACATAGATGACATAGTCATGAAGTCTAAGATAGCCAATGACCATGCTAATGACCTTATATACAAGCTTAGGCTCAATCCCTTAAATACATATTATGCTTAAACAATGTATTAAATACAAGCTTAGGATCAATCCTAAGAAGTGTGTCTTCAATGTCAAGACTAGTAAGATTCTTGGCTTTGTAGTCTTTGAAGCAAGGATACACATAGATCCTAATAAGGTTAAGGCCACATCCAAATTAGTAGCATCTACCAACCTTAAGGATCTTCGAAGATTACAAGGAAGACTACACTTTATTCATAGGTTTATCACTAGCCTTACAGATAAGTTGTAGCCAATGTAACATGTACTTAAGAATGGAGATTACTATGTGTGGATGCCCTAATGTTAAGAGGCCTTTGAAAACCTTAAGAAAGAGTTGACACAAATACTGACAATCTATCCTCCACAAGAGGATAAATCACTTAACATTTATCTCACCATCTCTAGCACATCCATTACCTCTCTACACTATCAGAAACATGATGAAAAAGTAGAAATGTGTATATACTACCTCAACCATGTCTTAGTACCTTGTGAGACCTAATACACTAAGATGGATAAGTATTGTCTAGAACTAGTCTTCTCTTTGAAGAAATTGAGACATTGCCTCTTTAGAATCCAGGTCAACATAATTTACAAGGATAATGTGCTTAGAGCCATAATGACCAACATCTATGAAAGTAGCCATATAGCCTAATATAAGCCATAGCTATAGAGTTTGAACTTCATTATATATCTCAATCCTCAACAAAAGGTCAAGCTATAGCTATACAACTCATGGTTTCACCTATTGATCACCAAGTAGTCATAGATCCTGATTTTTCTAATGAACACATTAACATAGTTAGCCAAGTGCCTAAGAATTATGAGGCAATCATGAACTTTGATATAGCTTCAACTGCATATGGGGCTAGTGCTATTGCCATTGTAACATTCCCATCTAGTGAAATCCAATCCTTTGCCTATCGTTTTGGGTTCCCATGTACCAAAAACATAGTAAAATACGAGGGTTTGATCAGAGGGATAATGGTAGCTCATGGCATAGGAATTAGATGCCTAGCCATCAAAGGTAATTCACAACTTGTGGTTAACCAAGTAATTGAAGTCTATGCATGCAAACCTAAGCATTTACAACCTTACTAGGACCTAGGGAAGCAATTGTTATCACAATTTGTAGATGTTGACATCCAACATGTACCTCAAAACAAAAATACCATAGCTAATTAAATTAAAACTGTTGGCACATTTGGCCATTTCATGGAGCAAGCTTTGAAAGGGCATTTCATTTATCATCCATTGTGTGTTGTGTGTTGATTTAGGAGAGAGAGAGATAATCTAACTATAATGTTAAAAATTTTAACTTGAATTTTTGAAGCAACAGATGGTGAAACTATGGAATTTTACTACGCTAATATTCTTCGAGATGATGAAGACTGTGCATATGGCTTACTGAAGCAAAAAAGGTTCAAAGTACAACTTTGAGATGTTAGGTTATCAGTTTGTTAAACTAAGGAACTATACATGCTCATCTAGTGCTGAATACTTTGTTAATGCTGTTTGGAGTCATCCACCATAAAACAAAACATGTGCAGGAAGTTCAATAAAAAATAATGATAAATACGTTGAATCCTTGGGATAGCCAAAAAATAGAGTAAAATATTTCAAAGACGATCCACTTGCCTCAATTTTCAGAAATCTGAATCCATGGAATTTTTAGAAATTCTATCTTAACATTATCCAAAGATGTAAAAAGTATTATTAGAGATACTGAACCTAAATTTGAAGAATTTACAGAAACTGGTTCTACCTTCAATAAGACTAAGTTATGCACATTCCAAGATTCAAGCATCGAAAATTTTATGTATCAAGAAAGTTGAAAATGCACAGCAATCCAGAGCTTTGTGCATTTGGTGCAAACTAGCTTCTAAAAATGGTTCCCAGGGATTCTGGTGGTCATACTTTTCTGTCCAACATTTATGCTACTGTAGAATTTGGGCATTTTGCAACTGACATGTTTGGAACACCAGACATTAGGCCCTAAATTCACCGACACATGCAACCAAATCGCTCCATATGCAGCCAGAGCAACCTCGCACGCATTCATGTAGTTTCTGGTTCTCCAAGGGCACCAAGTGCATGCTAAAACTCATGAAGCACAAAGAGCTCATGCTCAAAAGGAAGCCCTTGGGGCTGTGGATGCAGATCTTCTACCAGCTGTGGTCTTTTTGGTAGTCATGGTTTTGTAGGCCGTGGCATTTTCAGATTTGTAGGCTGCGACAGTTCTGGAGGTTGTGGCGGTTCTGACAGCACGATGAAGGTTCCTACAGTTTTTCTGGATGAAGATCCATGGTATGTTCACCCCTGGCTCTACAATCAATAACAATGGTAGTGATTTGGAAGATGATTCGTAAAGAAAAATGCAGGAAGCCCTAGGTGAATTTGGGGCAAAAAAAATTCTAGGCAACTGAAACCCTAAATCGTGTTTGTCATTTGCTGTTAAACCAAAGGAATTATGGCCTATTTTTCCAGAACCATATGTTCAACACATCGTTTTTTCAAGAGAAATATTCCTCCTCCACTCTTCAGCAACTAAACACCATAGGGCAACGATGCCGGATGGAGCGGCAGAGCCTTCTTCCATGGTGGCAGTTGATAACGATTTTGGCAGGGCAGGATAATTTGGAACTATTTGCTAGTAATTCTAGGCCTGGCGCCTTCACATTTGAACCTCATATTTTGAGCCATCTTCGGATTTAAAATTTTTGTTTCTAGAAAATTTTACACGGGTGCAAATGCAGATAAATTATTTATATAAATTTACACAGATTAGCTACCGCTACCACCAACGTCTACACCAAGGTGGATATTGTATTATCTTTTTTACCATCACCTTGCTCATAAAATTGCTAGGGCTTCAATAGTATTCAAAACTTAAAAATTCTAAACAAATAAAAATGAAAATAAAAATTATATGGAGCTATTGGATTTATTTTCATTATTCACAAAAGAAATATTTGCAATATTTCTCCTAACTTCCTAACTTCCTAAGTTAATTCTTCCTAACTTGTTGGGCAAGTTACTTGGGAGAGAAGTTATTTAAGATATTTTTGTGTATGTAACTACCTTTTGAACCTTATAAAAAGGCTTCAAGGGTAAAGAAAGAGGAGGACTTTGGAGAAGACATTGATATAACACTTTTGGGAGCTCTCACTTAGAGACACACTTTAGGTCTTGGAAGAGCATTGTAAAGAAAAAATTGTGAAAGATTGCTTGTAAGATGGCTTGCTAAAGAAAAGATTTCAGCCTCTTTGTCATAGTCTTGTGAGTTATGTTTTATTTTTATTTTTTTTAAATTGTTTAGCTAGTGGTTTAGATAGTGTCATCCTTGGCAAGTAATTTTGGGATTTTTAGATTGCTCTTATTGTTCTTGTTGTATGATTGAAAATTTCTATTAAAAATTTTCCATAGAAGTGCTTGTATTTGAAAGCCTTAAGAGCATTTTAGTAGTAAATTTGGTTATTGTGCAATGTATAAGAACTGCTATTTAGATCATTGTAAGAGAGCCTCTGCTTGTAGTCATGGTGTTGAACGACTCAATAGTTAAGAGGGTTTAGAAAATCTTTGATATTTTGATGGGACCAGAATAGCTTCTTTTTATCTTTAAAGTGAATCTCCGTGGTATTTCAATAAAACATTTTCAAGTATTTTGAAGGTTCTGTTGAATGAAATTGTTGACGTCCATTATCTAGCCAAAATTGAGTCTCATAAGTGATAGTTTACGCAGCAATTTTTGGTAGCATAGCAGGATTGTCTTGAAGAAATTACTTATTTGAGCATTAGAAGTTTGAAAAATTCGTAGTTATTGAATTTGGGATAGCTTTATTGTGAAGTGTTTACTCGTATCATGATACCTTCTTTAAAAATTTGAGGTCTACACAAATATGCTTTCTTTTCTGTCTATTTCCATCGAATCTTGCACTATTTCTAGTTTTCTTGTGGAACTATCTCTTTCTCTGAGGAAAATTAGAAGTAGATTCGCAGAGTTGTGCTCAAATTTTTTTGCAAAATTTTATTTCTTACAAGTAGGTATTATAAGAACCACGTAGACTAGTCAATTAAACAAAATAGGGACTCTCAACAACTCATAGTACTTGGCAAAGTTGGCTGAATCTCTTTAAGATAAGTCATTTGTAGTTTACACACAACGCAATCGTTTCATTTTTCACAACTGCACACCACAACAGCACACACACATACTCACATTAACTACTGAGTTTATTTGGAGGTATCTGGAACTTGATGTTACCAGAGACCAGCAGGCACCTAAATCCTATTCGAGGACACTTGTTGGTGGTCGCGTCCCAAACGGTCGCCAACAGTTCTTTTGGAGCTATAAGGAGGGTTGAAAGTTTAGCCTCTAGGTTCATAAGCCTTATGATTTTAGCACATCAACCATTCTTTGTTACTATAAAGGTTTAAGAAATTAGATACTATTTTCAGTTCATGACCAAGAAGATTGAGAGTTTGGAAAATTTAAAAGTTTCAAAAGATATTCTAGATTCTAAGACTGATTCTTCATCAGAAGAAGAACAAAAGAAAGTTTTTGAATTGGGAACAAGTAGTGGAGTGGAAACTAGAAGATCAAGAAGATCACCCATTATATCTGGTTTATTGATTCATAAGAGAAGGTCTAGAAAGTCTAAGAGTTCAACTATCCAAAGGAATAGGATGGTGAATCCTTGGCAAAGAGTTACACCATTAGGATTTCAAAATTACAATGATATTCCTAAGGTAGTTTACAAATATTTGTCTGAGACTTTCATTCCTGGAATAGCTTATTTAGCTGAAGAATATATTCACATGTTTGAGTTAGCTTTAGCTCATACAAATATTCAACATCAAGATCAAACTTGTAGGTTGTTTGTATCAAATTTAAAGGATATGGCTCAGATTTGGTATTTTAACTTACCAAGTAACAGTATTACAAGTTGGGATGACATGAAGAATCTTTTCTTGGCCCAATTTGATTATCAGTTAGATCAACAAACATTATACTGTGGGTTGATACAAGCTAAGCAAGAGGTTAAAGAGTCAATTAGAGATTTTAACATCAAGTTTCAACGAATTTGTGGACTCTTTGAAAGAAAATATAGGCCATTAGAAGAAATGCTTAAAGAAACTTATCTTAAGGCTGTCAACCCCAAAATTTCAATTTGCTTAAGGAGAACTCCAAACTTAACTACACTAAATGACTACTGTAGTGAAGCTATACAGTTAGAAAAATAGTTGAACTTGAATCCTAAAGAAAATATTGCAATTCGAAAAAGAGAAGAAAGAGTTATGATTCTTATGCAAGATTTTGCTCAATTTAAATCTTTACCAGGTCCATCTCACGTTAAGATAGAGCAAGAACATGAAAGAGTAGAATCTGGAAAAGGACAATTAATGAGAGATATGTCTAACAACATAGTTAAGCTTGAAAAAGCTTTGGCAAGAGTTAATATCAAGGAAGAAAGGAAAAATAGAAAGCATCAAGACACTAAGTTAGCAGAAGATGAGGATGAAAGTGACCTTATTATGTCAAACTTTCTTGATATTGAATCTGATAATGAGTTATCTAGTGTTCATTATGCGAGTAAATCTTCTAGCAATGGATCTAGTGATACTTCTTCTCTATCAAGTTCTGAAGAAGATATGTCTTCAAATGAGGAATGTAATAACAATGAGGAAAATGGATATAGTCTCCGATCTAAGGAAAGACTAACTACTTCTAGACCCCCAAATGTTATTACTAATCCATCTACTAAGAGAAAGGCTTTTGAGCCAAATAGAAGAGATAAGAATAAAGGTAAAGATAATCAAGTAGAGCAAAGCACTCCAAATCAGTCTTTTAATAAATAGATAAGGAAACCAAGATGTATTGGTGATGGAGAATATGATTTGATTGAAGCCCTTAAACATGTCAAGGCCAATATTAGCTTTTATTAGTTGCTTCAAATAGGAGATCAGCAAAGAAAGGCTTTCGAGTTCATTAAAGGTAAAAGGAGAGTTAGAGAATCAGAGTTAAGTTATGTGTCCAATAATGATGAGAAATTAAAGACCTCATATGATAAGGAAGCTCCTCCTTTTATTTTGACAATGAAGTTAAAGGATAAATACTTACACAATTGTTTAGTTGATTTTGGAGCTACATCTACTATAATGCCATTGTCTGTATGTAAGAAACTTGGTTTGATTCCTGAAAAATCAAATAGAAAGATTGTTCAAGTGGATAATAGTAGAATGAAGATTGTGGGTCAATTACCAAATATTCTATTAGAAATTTCTTTTGAACCCCACATCAGAAGTAGAGTAACTATTCAAGTGGCAGATATACCAGATTCACATAGTCTCTTATTGAGTAGAAGTTGGAGCAAGAATTTCTTAGGATACATATTGACAGACTATTCTCACATGTAGTTACCTTTGAAAGGAGAACCAAATCAAATATACATCTATAGAAAAGCTTTGATGATTGATAACATTACTTCAAATGGAAAAAGTAAAATGGCTGAAAAAGGAGATGTTGAAAACAAAATTTGTACACTTCAAGAAAATTATAGTTCTGAAAAAGAACAATCAAAGAATGAGGATAAATGAGAGTTATACTTTGATGGTTCATGTAATTCAAAAGGTGCAGGAGTCGATATAGTTATATTAAGGAATGATTCACGTAAAATTCTCAAGAAAATTCATCTATCTTTCCCTTGTACTAATAACAAGGCTGAGTATGAAGCTTTATGTATTGGTATGAGAATAGCTCTAGACAAAAAGATCAGAGTGATCACTATAAAGGGAGATTCAAGATTAGTTTGTGAACAAGTAAAGGGTAATTGTGTAGTAAAGAGATCATTCTTAAGACCTTATAAGAAACTTGCTTGTAAGATGTTAGATTAGTTTCAACATTGCCAAATAGAGCATATAAACAGAGCAGAGAATCTTATAGCCGATGATTTGTTAAAGGCGGCTTCAACATTGGATATGCAAATATTAGAAAGTTACAAAGATTTCATGATTGAAGAATAACATCATCCATCAGTACCAGATAATATAATACATTTACAAGTATTTGAAAATGACGATCAAGTACTAAGATTTATGAGAAACAAACAAGAATTTGAGGGTCAAGTGATACCTGAAATGTCATCAAACTCCAAAGCTAATTTCATTCCAAAAAAGATGATTAACTTGAAACATGAGTTCAAGAAAAATTTACTTACTGGAAAAGATTTACAAAACCCAAATAGTCAAGCTTTTGAGGCAGTGAATTTTTGCTTAAATAGGATGCCAAAGATGTTGAATGTTACAAAGGAAAGAGATTCGAGTTTTAAGAAAAATTTGTTAACATGTTTAAGAAATAATTTGGACAATTTCTCTTGGTCTTATGATGATATTAAAGCTTTTAGGCAAGATGTGATGACACATAAAATTCCTTTAATAGAAGATTGTAGAATAGTCAAGCAAAAACAAAGGAAATTTAATCCATCGTTTGAAACAGCTATGGAAGCTGAAATCAAGAAGTGGTTACAAGCACGAATCATATATCCAGTACAATATTCAACATGGCTTTCTAATATTGTTACCATGAGGAGAAAAAATGATGATATAAGGCTTTGTGTAGACTTTAGAAATCTAAATGATGCCTCAAAAAAGGATAAGTATCCACTTCCAAGAATTGATGAGATGTTGATTAAAGTCTCAGGTTGTCAAGTTTATTCTTTCTTAGATGGTTTCTCAGGTTATAATCAAATCATGGTAGATAAGAATGATAGATACAAAACATCATTTATCACCAAATGGGGAACTTTCTCTTACCAAAGAATGCCATTCGGATTGTCAAACGCTGGAGCTACTTTTCAAAGAGCAATGGACTTAGCATTTAAGGATTTATTAGGAAAATTCGTGGTGGTTTATTTGGATGATATTACAATATTATCAAAGAAAAAAGAAGACCATATTAATCATCTCTAGCAAGTTTTTGACAAATGTAGTGAGTTTGGTATTTCATTAAACCCTAAGAAGTGTATCTTTAGGGTTAAATCTAGAAGCCTATTAGGCCATGTGATATGTCAAGAAGGGATTTCCATAGACAGTTCCCGAATTCAAGCAGTACAAAATATTGAGCATCCCACAAGTAAGAAATATCTTAGATATTTCTTTAGGAAGATAAAATTTGAGAAAATTTTTTATCCCCGGGTTTACTGAAATTACCAAGCCTTTGATGCATATGCTAAAAAAGGATGTCCAAGTAGAGAAAACACCAGAGTCATAGAGAGCTTTATTGGAAGTTAAAATTGCTATACAAGAGGCTCCATATTTGGTGAAGCCTAGGCTTAAAGAAGATTTTTGGTTATATTCTTTTGCTTTGAATGATTCGATCACTGTCGTTTTGACACAAAAGGATAGTGAAGGTCAAGATGAGCCAATTGGATTTTTTGGGTATTAATTGAAAGGTTTAGAGTTAAATTATTTAGACTTAGAGAAATAAGCTTTTGCAGTCATCAAAGTACTTCAGCATTTTAAATATTATTTGGAAAGCTCATTAGTCCACATTAAGCTAATTGAACCTGTAGTCAAGCGATTCCTATCCCAAAATGAGATTGGATTGAAAAAAGGAAAATGGCTTATAAAGTTGCAAAGTTTCATATTTTCATTAGAAATATGCAAAACAATTAAGGGAATGGGATTAGCTAATTTAATGACTAGATAAAGTGAAGTGTGTACACTTGACACCCATGAAGAGAATTGGTATGACAAAATTCTCAAATTTCTTAATACAAGGAAAATTCCAAATAATTTAACTACAAGTCAAAAGAGAGATTTATTCAAAAGGGCATGAAGATTCGTTGTTATAGATGGTATATTATATAGAAAAGATTTTTGAGGAGTTTTATTGGAATGTGTTCATAATGATCAAATTAGTTTCATTTTGGAACAATTTCATGATCATTTGAATTTATTTTATGAATCCCCTAAGTCAACTCTGCAACATATACTTCGATATGGATATTACTGGCCTTCCATGTATCAAGACATTAGTTCAAAGCTTCAAAAATGCTATAAATGTCAAATTCATGGGCCCAAGATTAAAAAGTCTAGAGCCCCTTTAAAGCCAGTAATTGCAGATAGACCATTTTAGCAATGGGGTTTGGATTTTATCGGTACAATTACTCCTTCAAGAGATGGACACAAGTTTATTCTCACAGCTACTGATTATTTCACTAAATGATCTGAAGCAGAGGCTCTAAGAGGAAGTTCAGCATCAGATGTGATTAAGTTTCTAGAAGACCATATTCTAAGTAGATTTGGTCTACCCGAAGTATTAGTGTCAGACAATGGACCCACCTTCAAATCTAAAGAGTTTATCAGATGGGCATCTAAAAAATCCATTTTCTTATTTTCCTCATCAAATTATTATCCTCAGGGAAATGGCCTAGTAGAATCCACCAATAAAAAGCTTATCGCTTATATCAAGAAATTGACGGATGGGAATCCAGGAAATTGGATCGATTATCTACAATCCGCATTATGGTCAGATCAAATTAGATTCAAGAAAGCTATTGGGACATCACCATATAACTTAGTTTATGGTTTGCTAGCAAGAATTACAAATAAGATTGTAAGCTCAGCCTTTGAATTCATACAAAGATATAGTGAAAGGATTGATAAAGATAGAAATTTCATGACTTTGCTTATTAAAAGAGAAGCTTAAGTAGATAAAGCAAGGGATAAGCTGTTATAGAATACCTCCCAAGTTAAAAGATGGTTTGATAGAAAAGCTTTGAAAAGAACTTTCAAGATAGAGGACCTTGTCCTATTATGGAATATGAAGAAACTGAATAAGTTTATGCCGACATGGATTGGTCCCTTTTAAATTACAAAGCAATTGTCAGAGAATACTTACAAATTATCAACTTTGGATAGCATGGAATTGCAATTTCCATATAATGTTTTACATATAAAACATTATTTGGGACAATTGAATACAACTTAAAGATGTCCTTGCATAAAATAATATATGTATATACTATTAGGCATAATATTACTAGGAGTATAGTGTCAATTATTATATTTAATTATGCTTTATTTATATTTAGAACATAATTTTCCCTCAAGTGAGGCAAGTGGAAGCCTTCAAGTGAAACAAGTGGAATTCTACAATTGTGACAAGTGGAGAAGATGACTTATCCACTACTTGGTGAGGATTGTGAAAAATGGTTAGAATGCCTAAAAAGAAGGAAACTTGGTTGAAGACTTTTGGGGGAGATTTCAAATTTTTAGTACCTATAAAAAGAGGGTTAAGTTGCTTAGGATTGCTTCATCTTTCAATTCAAGTTGAGTAGTGAAAGTTAGAGAGAGATAATGGAGTTTGAGAGAGCAATGAGAAAGCCTTTTATTCCATATGTGATGGGATGTTACCCTGAACATGTATTGAAGGCTTACCTAAAGGCTAGATCTTGTGGAGCTCCAACAGAGTGTCCTTTTATGGCTTGGTTGTCTGATGAATTTTCTTTTCTCACTAGAGGTTTGGAGATAGAGTTTAATGTTTGGGGGCAATACCAAGATTGTACCAAAGAGGAAGAAAAAGGAGAAGAACAACCAACCAATGAAGAGTCATTATGGGGATGGGGAGAAGCCTTTGTCTCCCAAGAGGAAAATGAAGGACCTAATGGAGAAGAATAGAAGAGATCATCTAAACAAGAAAATGAGAAAAGTGCTGAAGAGAAAGCTCCAATAGATCAAGGTAAAAGCTCCACCAAGCCAGAGAACAATAGAACAACCTTCATCACATCAGAAATTTCCTATGAAACAGTTAGAGAGATGAGGATTCCTACTAGGGTAACCCTCACAATTGAGTTTCCATCCCAAGGATAGTTTATGAAGGACTTGATAATGTACAGTTTGTTATTTTTCTTAGGAATGAGGTTTTTTTCCCATCACACCTTATGTTAAATTGGAATTTTCCTCAAAAAAAAATTTCTATTCAGTTGTAAAAATTCCACGAAAATTTCAGTATGTTTTAGTTTTGAAATGAGGTTGCACAAGTTTCTTTAAGCTTTTAAGGGGGCAGAAATGTTGGCACATTTGGTCATTTCATGGAGCAGCCTTTGAAAGGGTATTCCATTTATCATCCATTGTGTGTTGCATGTTGATTTAAGAGAGAGAGATAATCTACCTATAATGTTCAAAAGTTTAACATTGAATTTTTGAAGCAACAGATGGTGAAACCATGGAATTTTACTACGCTAATATTCTTAGAGATGATGAAGACTGTGTAGATGGCTTGTTGAAGCAAAGAAGGTTCAAAGTACAACTTTGAGATGTTATGTTATCAGTTTGTTAAACCAAGGAACTATACATGCTCATCCAGTGCTAAATACTTTGTTAATGTTGTTTGGAGTCATCCACCATAAAACAAAACATGTGCAGGAAGTTCAATAAAAAATAATGATAAATACGTTGAATCCATGGGATAGCTAACAAATAGAGTAAAAGATTTCAAAGATGATCCACTTGCCTCAATTTTCAAAAATCTAAATCCATGGAATTTTTAGAAATTCTGTCTTAACGTTATCCAAAGATGTAAAAAGTATTATTAGAGATACTGAACCTAAATTTGAAGAATTTACAGAAACTGGTTCTAGCTTCAATAAGACTAAGTTATGCACATTCCAAGATTCAAGCATCGAAAATTTTATGTATCAAGAAAGTTGAAAATGCACAGCAATCCAGAGCTTTGTGCCCTTGGTGCAAACTAGCTTCTAGAAATGGTTCCCAAGGATTCTGGTGGTCACACTTTGCTGTCCAACATTTATGCTGCTGAAAAATTTTGGCATTTTGTAACTGGCATGTTTGGAACACTAGACATTAGGCCCTAAATTCACTGACACATGCAACGAAATCACTCCATATGCAACCAGAGCAACCTCGCACCCATTCATGCAGTTTCTGGTTCTCCAATAGCACCAAGCACATGCTAAAAATCATGAAGCGCAGAGAGCTCATGATCAACAGGTGGCCCCTGGGGCTGTGGACAAAGATTTGCTGGCAGCCATGGTCTTTCTGGAAGTCGTGGTTTTGCAGGTCATGTCATTTTCAGTTTTGCAAGCTGCAGTAGTTCTGGAGGTTATGGCGGTTCTGACAGCATGATGAAGGTTCCTACAATTTCGTTGGATGAAGATCCACGGTACCTTCGCCTCTGACTCTACAATGAATAACAACAGCAATGATTTGGAAGATGATTTGGAAAGAAAAATGCAGGAAGCCCTAGGTGAATTTGTGGCCAAAAAAAATTCTAGGGAATTGAAACCCTAAATCGCATTTGTCATTTGCTGTTGAAGCAAAGGAATTCTGGCCTGTTTTTCCAGAACTGTATGTTTAGCACATCATTTTTTCAAGAAAAATCTTCCTCCTCCACTCTTCAGCAACTGAACACCACACGGGAACGATGCCAGATGCAGTGGCAAAGCCTTCTTCTGTGGTGGAAGTTGATAACGATTTTGGTAGGGCGGGATAATTTGGAACTATTTGCTAGCAGTTCTAGGCTTGACACCTTCACATTCGGACCTCATATTTTGAGCCATCGTCAGATTTAAATTTCTATTTCCAGCAAATTTTACATGGGTGCAAATGAAGATAAATTATTTATATAAATTTACACAGATTAGCTACCGCTACCACCAACGTCTACACCAAGGTGGATATTGTATTATCTTTTTTACCATCACCTTGTTCATAAAATTACTAGGGCTTCAATTGTATTCAAAACTTAAAAATTATAAACAAATAAAAATGAAAATAACAATTATATGAAGATATTGGATTTATTTTCATTATTCACAAAAGCAATATTTGCAATATTTCTCCTAACTTCCTAACTTCCTAAGTTAATACTTCCTAACTTGTTGGGCAAGTTACTTGGGAGAGAAGTTAGCTAAGATATTTTTGAGTATGTAACTACCTTTTGAACCCTATAAAAAGGCTTCAGGGGCAAGAAGAAAGGAGGACTTTGTAGAAGACATTGATATAACACTTTTTGGAGCTCTCACTTAGAGACACACTTTAGGTTTTGGAAGATCATTGTAAAGAAGAAATTGTAAAATATTGCTTGTAATATGGCTTAATAAAGAAAATATTTCAGCCTATTTTTCATAGTCCTATGAGTTATGTTTTATTTTTATTTTTTTTAAATTGTTTAATTAGTGGTTTAGATAGTACCATCCTTGGAAAGTAATTTTAGGATTTTTAGATTTCTCTTATTGTTCTTGTTGTACGATTGAAAATTTCTATTAAAATTTTTCAATAGAAGCGCTTGTGTTTGAAAGCCTTAAGAGCATTTTAGTAGTAAATTTGATGATTGTACAACGTATAAGAACTTCTATTGAAATCGTTGTAAGAGAGCCTCTGCTTTTAGTCATGCTGTTGAACAGTTCAATAGTCAAGAGGGTTCAGAAAATCTTTGGTATTTTGATGGGACCAAAATAGCTTCTTTTTATCTTTAAAGTGAATCTCCATGGTATTTCAATAAAAAATTGTCAAGTCTTTTGAAGGTTCTATTGAATGCAATTATTGACGTCCATTATCTACCCAAAATGGAGTCTCGTACGTGATAGTTTACGTAGCAATTTTTGGTAGCATAGCAGGATTGTCTTGAAGAAATTGCTTATTTGAGGCTTAGAAGTTTGAAAAATTCATAGTTATTGAATTTGGGATAGCTTTATTACGAAGTTTTTACTCGTATCATGATACCTTTTTTTAACATTTGAGGTCTACACAAATCTACTTTCTTTTCTGTCTATTTGCATCTAATCTTGATCTATTTCTAGTTTTCTTGTGGAACTATCTCTTTCTCTAGGGAAAATTAGAAGTAGATTCGCAGAGTTGTGCTCAAATTTTTTTGCAAAATTTTATTTGCTACAAGTAGGTATTATAAGGACCGCGTAGACTAGGCAATTAAATGAAATAGGGACTCTCAACAACTCATAGTACTTGGCACAGTTGGCTGAATCTCTTTAAGATAAGTCATTTGTAGTTTACACACAATGCAATTGTTTCATTTTTCAGAACCACACACCACAAGAGCACAAAAAAATACTCACATTAGCTACTGAGTTTATTTGGAGGTATCTGGGCCTTGGTGTTGCAAGAGACCAATAGGCACCTGAATCCTGTTCGAGGACACTCATTGGCAGTCGCATCCCAAACGGTCACCAACAACAACATTAGCCCTTAGTGTGACACTAGATGTGTTTAGCAAGTTTTCCACCTTAATTATGGATTACGCTACTTCCATCACATAGAACAATAAGGATACCTTTGTGACTATCATTCATACTACTCCTCCCAAGGAGTGGTATGATGATATCAAATTTTACCTTATGCATGGTGAATCCTCACAAGGATTGACTACCACTTAGAAGGACATCATACACAAGTGATTAAAGTAGTATGTAGTCATGGGTGATAACACATTATGTTGATGATCCAATGATGGCATACACCTAAAGTTCTTAGGTAAAACCAAAGCTAGAACAATCCTAGAGGAGGTTCATGAGGGTGTTTGTGGAGGGCATATATGACCTAGAGCTATGGCTACTAGGATTAGATACTTAGGCTACTATTTGCCTCATATGAAAAATGACTACCTACAAAAGATTAAGCAATGTAACACATGCCAATGATATAGCAACCTACTTAATGTATCACCAACTTAGTTACATACAACCTAGATAACATGGTCATTTCAATGATGGGGGTTGGATATCATTGGATTCATAATGCCTAAGTCTTCAGTAGGACATAGCTTTATCATCATATAAATAAAATACTTTACCAAGTGGGTTGAGGCCATTCCCCTAAGATAGACCACATTTGAAAAAGTTTCCAAATTTATCCTAGATAACATTGTTGCTTATTTTGGCATATCGATGATCATAGTTACAAATAATGGACCTCAATTCATTAGCCAAGAAACTAAGCATTTTTGTCACAACCTAAGAATTAAGAATTCTTTCTTATCACTTTATTATCCTCAAGCCAATGGACAAGTAGAAGCAAGCAACAAGGCCATCATCACCTTGCTCAAGAAAATGCTCAACAACAGCAAGCAGAAGTGGAAAGAGTGGCTTGTCCATACACTATGTGCATACAAAACAATCTATCACATGATAACCAGCATGATCCCTTATAGCCTTGTTTATGATTCTAAAGCTATTTTACCTCTTCAATTGTAAGTGCAATCACTCTAAGTAGCCTTGACCAACTTCATCAACAATGTATAGAATAAGGAGCTTTGGATAGCAACACTAGATTTGGTGGAGGAGTAGCATATGCAAGCACTTACTCACATCAAGCACTCTCAAGAGAGGAAAAAATAACAACATCACCATGACTTGACCATGCACAAGATCAAGGAGGGGGACCTAGTCCTCAAGGCCATTCATGAGCACGTGAACAAATTCTCAACCAACTAGGAAGGATCCTTCCTTTTCATTAGAGCCTATGCAAATGAAGTATTCAAAATACTAGACATGGATGGCAATGAGGTGGCCAAACCTATCAACCATTCCTATCTAAAGCCATACTACATGTAGTTAATAGATCTTCAACAAGCGAGCCTACTTTCAACAATCCATTACAACCTTAAACTGGTGACATGGCCTACTAGGGCCTTAAACTAGTACCATGGCCCACCAAGGCCTTAAACTAGCAACATTGGTAACCTGGATAACCTGATTCTCATGTTAATTCTATGAATTGTAATGTTATAATATTCAGTGGTGTTTTGTATTCTTTGTAGGTGCCTCTTGGATCAATCTTCTAGGCACCAACAAAGAGGGCCCATTGAAACACCACAAAATTTTGCATTTTATAGCCAATCTTCATCATATAGCTTTCACCCCATGAAGCTTGAGGGAAAACATCATTGTAAATGTGAAAATTATAATCCACAATGGACAATTTCATATAATTTATACTTTTGGGGCTGAAAAATGCCTCATAAGTGGTCAAAGCCTCATTCTCCAAGTGAAACAAGTCACCTAGTATCTATAATTTGGCTTAGGGGGGTTAAAAATGCCTTTTTGATTACCAAAAAAGGTAATTTGATGGGTTTTATGAGGGGTATACATTTTTCTACGTTGGAAACACATGTAAAAGAGTAGATCTCACCTATTGCCAGCATGGAAGGGTGGGGGTCTAGGAAATTTCCTCTTTCAATGGAATACCATATGCATAGCCTAGAAAGTTTTCCTTAGCCTTGAAAGTTCCAACCCCCCCCCCCCCCCCCCC
>MNCI01033122.1:326611-362707 GCA_015680685.1 Gnetum montanum
CCCCCAACCTAGAAACTTTTCTCCCCTTCCTAGCTTGGAAATGTTTCTCCTTTAGTGTGGAAGTTTTTCCCTAGCGTGGTGGCTTCATTCCCAACATGAAAAATTTGATCCCCTAGCATGAATTCTACAGAAACAAAAATTCATCACTTCATGCACTTCAACATTGACTAGCAACTTCAACAAGCATGGTGGAGATCTTGACATGGAAGATTCATCTCTAGCATAGAAGGTGTGCCCTAGTTACTATTTATAGTAAATGGAATGGTCATGGGGGTAAGCACTTACTATGTATAGTAATCCTCCAAATTTGGGCATCCATCTCACCTAAAATTGTAGCAAATTTACATCAAATTTTCAGCCAATTTGTAGCTATTTCATAGGCAATTTGTAGCTCCATTAATGGCCCAAATATCCTGTAAAATCTGGCCTTGAACACCATTTATAGGTTCTAGAATTTTAAGCAAGCTAAGCATTTCTTGGTCAGAAATTCTAAGTGAGTTCAACATTATCAAGAAATTTTCATACACATAATTCCACACTTGGTACATTTTCAAGCACTCAAAAGCTCTTGCAAGTTCCCATACTTACATTCTCTTGAACCCCAACATGGAAACACTGTGGCCTTGATATTTGATGGATTTTTGGTGTCAACACTACACTTATAGGATTTCCAAACCTGAGCATGGAGCAATTTGGCATCCAAATTTTCCATCTTTCTCACCTCCCAGCAGTGACCTAATTCGCAAATCCAAGGTTGTAATAGTGAATGAAGGTTCAGTAGCATCACAAGTGGCTTAGCACTTGGATCGTGTACTAGATCACATCAACTTCAATAGGCTTTGAACTCTTGCATAAGTGAAACTCCTTTTGCTCATCTAGGCACCATTTGTAAACATTTCTCTAACTTATTCTTTATTCTTTCTCAATAAAGTTTTAATTTCTGAGTTTTATATTGAAAAATAAATGTTATTTTCTATGCATTATTTGAATTTGTTTATATTCCCACATTTTGTATCTCATAAGTCCCTCGTTGATCTGCTAGACCAGCCAAGATTCCTTGAATCCCATTTTTATCATGGAGGCCCTAGGGATTCATTGTTGAAAAAATGTTTGCATCAAGGATCCTTGGTTTTATTCTAGTAATTGAGGTTTTCAATCATAAAATTACTACTAGGGCCCCTGGTATCACTTGGTACTTGTCCCATAATAACATAAGTTTAATCAATAATAAACACAATATGAAACCAAATTAAATTAAATCAAACTAAAAATAAAACATGATAAAATAAAATAAATTAAGAAAACTTAGGAGGGCTCAGGTGCAACATCCTCTATGGGGAAGCTTTGAAGGCCAACCTCTAAACAATGGAGGATTTAGTCCTTAGTTATGTAGGCCTAATCCATCTCCCTAATATTAATGCTTGTTGGGATGTTACTTTTGTCAATCTTAGTCCATGTTGGTGGCTCCTATGAAATGTGATAATAGTCACCTCCCCATACATAGTAGAAACCTAAGGAGTTGGAGAATCAGCCACTATCAAAGAGCTCTCAAATAATTTGAAGATCCTCTGTACTTGAATCCCCTTCATGAATAGCTCTAACTTGTGTCATTCAATGAACTCCTTCTACAACAACTTAATATAGGCCTCACATTCTACCTTACACTTTTTCTTGTGGTAGTTTTGTGTCCTACCACACTCAAGCATCTAGGAATAATAATATCTCCACTCCCTAGCCTTCCAAGTCAATATTTCATTTGTAGCTTTTGCTCCATGACCTCCTTGGCAAGAGCAACATTACCATGAATGGTATTCTAATAATGTATCCATCCTATCTCCTTTGTCCACAAGGAGTCCTTGTTAGCCACTTGAGTTTCCATGAACTCCTTACAATCCTGAAGATCCTTAATCACCTTAGCCTACCTCTTAGTTTCCCTTTCCAACACCACAGCTCATTTCCATAGGAACTCATTTGAACATTAACACTCCCATGAAGTTTTTGTGCTTGAAACTACACATCCAATGGCACTTTTATACAACTTTTGTGGTGTGTTCTTCACTTTGGGAGGCAAAGTAGGCAATAAATGAATCTCCATGGCATGGTTAGAAACCCATCCAACCTTAGGCACTACAAGCAATATGATAATAAAACACACATTAAAAATAATAAGCAACAAAAATAATCAAAACATTCTAAACCAATAAGACCAAATAACTAGAAAAACTATATGAAATAATAAAAAATGCATAAATAAAGTAAAAACCATTAAAGGAAAAATAAACTAAGATTCTTACCAACATCAAAAGTAATTTTTTGCAACTGATTAATCATGTCTTCACCAAACCCCATGAATGAACTCCATTTTACCAAGAATCTCCACCCATGGTTTCATGTAGAATGTAGAGGTTGAGGCACCTAGCTGGGAATCAAAAGAAACAATAAGCATTACTATAGCTTATGTAGTTAAAACTATGCTTTAAACATGAAACTATAAAGCACAACACATAAAACAAAATTCATAAATACCTTGGATGTCATCTGGCATGATAGTGTGGGGTTTAACTAGCTATGAACCATCAATTATAGCATCAAGATCATCCAATGCGATGTTGGATAACCCCTCATTATCATGCCACTATAGGAACTTCTCCTCTAGGTGTTTCTACTCCATCTCTTCTAACATTGCTTGGACTACCAGTTCTTATTAACTGTCTACAAGAACAACAAAGACAACACATAGAACAACTTAGTACATTTTTTCTAAAAAAAATAACATCATATCCTTATAATAAAAAACATTAAAACCAAAAGAACATAAAAATAAAATAAACTAAAACATACTTGCAACCACATGATGTGCTTGGTCAAGTTTAATGAAAATCCCTCTCTTCATAGGTTGCTCAATAACTAGTGTTTCTTCATCAATCATATGACTATTTAGCATTTCCCTAGCTACTTTGTCAACTTTAGCACCTAACTCCTTAGCATTTGGAACATTTCCTTGGGTAACTTAGGGTTCAAGCCCCCTATTTCTAGGGGAAGCATAACATACACCACTAAAATGCTTAATGGTGATAGATAGTGATTCCCCAACATCCTCTAGTGGGTTCTAAGCCTACATGATGGGACAAATGAGTTTCAACCAAGGCTTAGAAATTTAGAATGGATCTTGGCATACCCATCATTCATCTTTCTACACCACCAGGAACTCCATGAACCTCCTAAGATATGCCTCAAAGAATTCATACTGCATGTGGAATATCATAGTGAGATTTTTCTAAAGTTTTAGGATCTCCCCTTATAGCCTGGAGGCCAAGTGAGTAGCCTAGTTGAATTGAGCATCCTCCATAAGAACCCTTTTCATGATCCATGCTTATTTAATGATGATGACCTTATTCTATGATAGCAACTTTCGGAATGCCTAGGATTGAAATAATGGATAGACCTACTTAGCCTCTGCATCCTATAATTAGTCTAGGGACAACCTAGAATGGGCACAACAAGTGTTTAGCCATTCTTCCACCTCCTCTTGATGGCCTACATCCTTTGCCTATTTGGCAACAACTACCATGCCCTCACAAGAGATACCAAAAAGGTCATTGAAGGTGGACTCATTTATCGCTAGGGTGATAGGTATACTATGGACCTAAATAACAAATTTTTTCACTCCTTTGTTAAAGAATTCAATGATATTGACCAGCTCTAGAGTATGGACGATTGGGCTAGGAACCATGAAAAGATCAAGCAAACCTGCATTAGTTATGTTTGCTTACATGTTTCTAGGTAGCTAACTGGTCAACCACTATTGCACCAATCCACCTCACAAAACTTAGGAATAAGAGTCTTATCGAAGCATTCTAAAGTGATCAAGGTGGTGGTAAATGAGGAGGTAGCCCCTACAACACAACAAAACGACAATTAACTTAACCATAGGCACATGGCATAAAATAAAAATATAACTATTTTAACCAATTAAAGCCAAGTTTACAACCATACCAATGAAACGACTTTAAACAATTAAGGCATAAATAACCTACAACTATATAGCCCTGAAAACATTAATGTAGCATAAAAATAAGAATTCTTACTTTGCTTTCTTATTGAAGGTAGTGTGGCAACACTAAAGGGGATATGTTTCTTTGCATCAAAATTAGGGATTCCCCAACAATGATGGGTTGTTCCATTTTCCAAGAATCTACAATAAGCTTTGGCATAGCATGTGGTGTATAGATTAAAGTCATATTTAAGCTACTCCATTATAATGAGCCTCACCACTTAGCCTTTGGTAAAAAACCCCAATGCCTTTTTAGCTATGGATAATAGTTGGTCACTCTTGATCAACCCATGATCATCCACCCTCTACCTACAAGCATGTCAACTAAAACAAAAATCATTAAGCCAAAATAGACTAAGAAAATAAAAAGTAAACAAAAAATACTTAATTTTATAGTTACCTCTCAAAAAGGTATATGGTGCTAAGAGGGTTCTGAAACAACATGTTGGCAGAGTGACCAATTAGCAGTGTGTTGTTCGCTTTGTATTAGATGAATTTAGGAATTTTGGACATTTTGTGTGTTCCTTTGGTATATAATCTATAGAATTGCTCACCCTCAACACAAGTTTCAAGATCATCAACAATATATTTGATAATCATGTGTGTAGAGTGGGATAGCAAGGTCTCCATAATGACCATTGTTGTCTTCGAAGCTAAGTATTATCAAATCATCATATTAAAATTTTGGAGCAAGTAGGACAAGAACTCCCTTTTCCTTAGCTAGGACCACAAGGATCCATGCTCCAAAACCATGTTTGCAAGAAGGGTGTTTGGCCCTGGTGTGTGAATGCAACATAGAAGCCCCCTAGCTCAATCACCACCATGATGGGTTTTAGAAAATCCCTACATGATACAAAAATAATAGCCATTAGAACCATAAATAATCATAACTGCAAATGAACAAATACTAAGAAAAATAAAATTTAACATAACCTCGTTGTCAACATTTTCATCTAACCTAAGTAAAAAAAAATCATAGTTTTTAACACTTAGGACCAAAACAAGATAGCAACAAATTATATAAAGATCAAATAGAATCAAGTAGCCTACCAACAAACAATAGCAATTTCATGGTGAAATATGCAAACAAATTAATGTAGAAACATTAAATTATTGAAAATGATCTTGTATCCAAACAACAATCACAAAATCCCAAATTGAATTTTGCAAATTATCTATAAGAAATCCTAGTTAACAGTGAAACTAGCTATAGTAAAAACTCTAGGGGGGCTAGTGAAAAATTTTTAGACAAATTCAAGTGACTATTGAAAACTAAAATAAAACATGTAAGTAGCCTTAGGAATATTTGAACACGATCAAGAAAATTCAAGAACCACACCAACACTACCTACATAACTAGGGAGGTTTGCATTTTTTACAACCAAAATTGCAATGTGCAAGGCCGTTTACACCTGAAAAAAAAAAAGGATAAATTAAAACTAATTTTTTTTTCCGAAGTCTAATGACTCTGTATGCATAACATTTAAGATCCATAGTGAAGCCCCAAGCTTAGAAAAAATTTAAACCACAACCCAAAACCATTATAAAATTTGCTAAAATTTCAATAAAAACCCAAAACTGTAGAAAATAGCTACAGTAATTGGTTGATTAAAAATATGAAATTTTTTTAAATTTTCTGAAATCAACAATAAAACCTCTCTAATAGATTTAAGAATTCCTAGTAATCTTTGATGTTGGCTGGAAAATTTCCCCAAGTGTCAACATTGCACATTTTCACAGGGGTAAAACCATAAAAATAAAAAATTTCACTATGCATTAGTCCATGAAAAAATTCACAGAAAATTAACTATGGACAAGAATTTAGTGATTCCATATCCACTTGAACGAATAAACAATAAAAAATTAAAAAACTAAAAAACCAAGATTTCTTAACTATTTTTAAAGTAACATGAAAAAACCAACATAAACTTGAAAACTCCCTTTAAATTGGCTTACCAAAGAATTCATAGAAAATTCACAATAAGTCGGAATCTAGTGGTTCAATCACCATTTTAACTATTAAACAATGTGAAAAAAACCCTATGGCCCTTAACAATAAAAATTCCTAGCCATTTTCTTATGAAAAAATGAAAAAGATGCACTACTTTTTTATAGAAAACAACAAAAAGCACACAAAATAGGGCCAAACAAAGTTTATAACCTAACATAAACCAATGTTAAAAAAAATCACTACTATAATTATGAAATTATAATGAAATTATAATGTAGGAATTTTTTGAAAACAAATTCCATGCAAATAACAAGTCAAATCAAGCCAAAACACCTATGTTCAAAGAAAGAAAAATTCCAAAACTCATGTAAAAAATGGCCAAGAATTGTGTACCTCAATGCCATAGTTGAAGATCCTTCTCCTAATATGGGCCATGGTAGGTGTGAAATCCCTTTGAATATAGTTTCTACTTTTTCTAGGGTAAGGCTCTTGCTTGTGGTAGCCTTTCTCTTTGACATCTTAACAAACAATACAGAAAAAATTTGAATTCTTCAAATTCTTGGTACGAACGCTGCTCCTTGAGAGAGAATAATCAAGAAATACTAAGGATTGATAGAGTAGAAGCAAAAATTATTGCAAAATCACTCAACCTATGCACTTCCTTGAGAACATGGGTTTTGGAAAATGATTTTAGTAAAACTGACAAATTAAAACTAATTTTATACTTATGTACCCTTTTCCCAAACCCCTTGCCCAATGCACTTACTTAACTCATAGTGAACTAATAGCGCAAAGGGGGAAAGTCTTAGTAACACTAGGATGATGGGAAGTTGAAATAAGAAAAAAACTATTTAAATTTAAGTGAGTCCCACTAGGCACCTCCCAAGAAAAACACTAAAAGTCCTAATGTAGTGAAATCTACAACCAAAACTCCCATCCATGATGGAGTTAAACTCACATGAAGCCTTGGGATATATTCTAAAACTTGAAACCCAACTCAGCCATACTAGCAAGCATGGATCCAATGTGGATCAAGGTGTCGCTTCCACAACACATGAAAATCCTAAAAGCTCCATGCCAAAATTGGAATTTCGATGTTTACATTCGCAAGTATTGAGCCAAAAAGGAGAAATAGACCCAACTTGACTCTAAGATGATCATATGAAGCTTGAAACCCTAGTACAAGCCTTTGGAAAATTTGGAACCTAGTCAAACACAACAAAAAGTGGTAAAAATTATTGACCTTTTGGTATGTCAAAACCTTAAGGAAAATGGAGAACAAAGGATGTTTGCATGATGTTGTGTTTACAAGAAAAGATTATGAACAAGGACTTCATACAGCTTTGGCAATAATGAAGAATAGGAAAAGGAATTCATAATAGGCATGGAAAAGGACCTCATAAGCAAATTAGAAGAGAGAGCAAAGGACTCAAGGACCCACAAGAAAAGCCAAGATGAATACAAATATTTTAAGCTAAATGTGTCTAATTATGTCAATTTTTATTGATAAATATTCTTGGATATTTTGTCATATTTTGGACTATTTTTTTCATATTCTTGGATGATTCTAGGATGTTATAAGATCAATGGGGAATTTTTTTGGGGGCATCCAAAGGCTCCCAACATCAGAAAAAGTAGTTTCATTTCTGGCCCCTACAGAAGAGACGTCTTTCCAAAGAGGTATTGAAAAAATAGCAAACATCTCCCTATACTTGAAGCTAAATTTAGAAATATGTATTTTAGAAATATTAGGTGTCTTCCTTGTAAAGAATATGTCTTCCTTGTGGAGAAGACATCTCTCCTAAATGGAATTATAATAGAGAAAGACATCTTTAACTCAAAGAAGATGTTTCTAGTAACCATTAGATATATGTTACATGAATTTTGAGGTAATTTCTGAAAAATCTAGAATATAAGAAAACTTCATTCTCTTGGAAAATGTGCAAGTTTAGAAACAATCAAATGTCAACATCAAGAAATCATTGTTTACATCGTTCTATTATTCTTGTACATCATTGTATTATCTTTTGTATTATTGTAAGTGGTCAAAGTGTGTTGTACTTCAAGGTACAAGGATCAATAAATATAGTTTCATTCATTCCTTGTAATTTTTGTTGTCTTTTGTTGCCCTGTGCGGTTGATGTGCTTTTCATGAGAAGGCATCTTACTTGAGCTTATTATGATCCTGTGGGATTCAGTGTTGTTGTAGTAATACAACACTTTGAAGTGGAGCTCAAGTTGTAAACATTGTGAGATCTTGAAAACCACATTCTAAGCTTGTTGGGACCTTATGAGTTTAAGTGGATTTTTGGCATTGAATCACTCTAGAGTGGATCTTGGAACTTGTACAGGGTGTGTTACCCTTCAAACTACATTTTGAGAGTGACAAAGTCTGGAGATATGCTAATGAACTACCATCTAAGTGTGAACTACCTAAGTTGGGGAACCATGTTATATTTGGTGTGTGCTTTGTTTCAAAGAATTTTTAAATTTAAGAAACTTATTCATTGTCCCCCCCTTCTAAGTTCAATGATCCTCAAGTGGTATTAGAGCTTGGTACTATTGTGCTCTACATCAATCTCAAATAGTGAACATGGAAGGGGCTATCAACATCAGATATATCTGGACAAAGAGACTAATTTTCTTCATCAATTATTGTGCTTAATTCCTATATCACATCTGCTATAAAGGTAGGCTTCTCATTCCCCACTTTTCATTCAAACATAGAGGATATTATGATAATCGAAATAAGGAAAGGATGAATAACAATATTTCCCTTGGAAAAAGGTATGGGATTCTCTTTTATGAAGATATTTCTTTTCAAAACTTATGTCTTGAAATAAAAGATGCATTACATGCCAAGGAACTAAAAATTAAACTTCTTAATGATGAATGTTTTTATCTCAAGAAAGAGAACTTAGAACTTAAGGTAGAGATTAAAAAACTAACTAATTTGAGTGAGAAAATGAGTAAGAGATTCAAAGGTAAGGAAAGAGTTAAAAAAATTTCATGTTCTAATTTTGATTCATCTACAATAGAATGCTTGGTAGATGATGGAAGAGGCCATATGGTTTTTGAATGTTCTACTAATGATAGGTTAAAGCTAAAGAATAGAAGTGATTAAGAGATGAAAAGACAAAAAATATCTACACTAGTTGGAATGATGGATACCAAAGTGAGATGGAGGATGAAGCAAAAGGTTCACATCTCATCTATATGTCTCTCATAGATAATGATGTTGGCACCTCAGATGATGAATCTAAAGATGAAGATAAAAGCTTTTAATACTAGTATCAAAGTCTTTTGAACAAACAACAAGAAGTCAAGGATCAAGACATATCTTCATTAAAGCTAAAGATTTCAGACCTCACAAAATAAATCTCAAACCTTAGGGCTGAGAATGAAAAGCTCACCAAGTTTAATGAGTAGGTTAAGAAAGAAGTAGCAAATGCTAAACTTGTAAATGAGAGGCTGGTCAAAGAAAAGGAGTTCCTTAGGATGGTTATAGTACAAGGAAGAAGTCCACATGATAAGAGTGGGCTTAGATGTTGTACACAAGAAGAAGCATCTACACCAACTTCATCTCAACAAGAGGCTACAACAAAGAATGAAGAATCAATTGAAACCACATCTCAGCCAACAATAGCTTCAAAGATTGATCACTTTAACTACTATATGAAAGTGAGATATTATTATTATCATAAATTTAGGCATAATAAATTGGAGTAAAATTTAAAATATTATCACATGAGCACTTGGTTATATCATATGACTCCTTGGTATTATCCAAATGTGCCTAGAAATAATTTTTCATTGGGTAAAAATGATAGGCAAACAAATAAGAGAGAAGTTAAGAAATATGTGACAACTCAAAAGAATGAGGGAGTTTTAAAATTTTGAAGAATTAGGAGCAAGGAACCTAAGAATGAGAAGACACTATTATGCCAATTTTTGAAAGGAAGCCAAGCCTTGAAAATTAAATAATTCTATGTAAAAAGAGAAACCTTGAAAGAAGAATCTTATTCTCTAGCACTCTAGGAAGCTTAATGCTCAATTGCAAGCAAGGTAAGTCAAGGTATGTTTGTATCTTCTTGCTTGAAAAATTTTGTATCAGTATTTAATTTGGAAAGTCTAATTTTTTTTTTGAAATGTGCTTACATTATTTATGGGATGTTATCTCTAGATCAACTCTTATAAGAGAATATTTTTTAATAATTATTTATGGTATCTTTTGATTGTATGAGTCTGATGCGATTAATCTTATAATTGAATGAAAGCTTTTGATACTTGTAAACTTGTAATGTTCTTTTTCAAAAAACTCATCTTTTAAATTCTTAACTTTGTTACATAACTAAAGGCCTTCTGTTAAACTTTCATTATACATTGTGCTTTCCGTTGATATCAAAAAGCTCATCCCTATTGAAAGATTAAGGTATTTAAATTGGTATCTTTGATGAAAATTTTGAATCTTATAAAGAAAAGTTTGTGGAGGAGCTATTACTACTATTAATAGGAGACTCTAGTCTTCACACTTTATCTTAATTTTGATTTGTAGAAACAATACTGAAACACCACAAAATTTTGTATGTTATAACCAATCCTCATCATGTAGCTTTCACCCCATGGAACCTAAGGCAAAATTTCATTGTAAATGTGAAAATTGTAACCCACGATGGGTAATTTCACATACTTTATACTTTAGCTGTTGAAAAAATTCCTCATAAGTGGTAAAAGCCACGTTCCCCATGTGAAGCAAGTCACCTAATGTTTATATTTGGGCTTGGAGGAGGGGGGTTTTAAAAATGCCTTTTGGAATGCCAAGAAAAGTAATTTGATGGGTTTTATGGGGGTTAGACATTTTTATACATTGAAAACACATGTAGTAGGGTGGATATCACCTACCCCTAGTGTGGAATGGTGGTGGGATTGACAACTTCCCTTCCTTAAACATGGAGACCAATGGCACATTTTAAAAACTTTTCCTTCAAACTAGAAAGCTTTCCCCCAGCTTGGAAACGTTTTCCCCTAGCCTAGAAAATTTTCACCAAGCCTAGAAAGTTTTCCCCTAGCTTGGAAACTTTCTTCTTCTACACCCCCGTCCCAACATGGAAAATTCAAATCCCTAGCATGGAAGCCACAAGAAGAAAAATTCATTGAGTTATGCACTTCAACATTTACTAGTCACTTCAACAAGCATGGTGGAGAACTTAGCATGAAATATTCATCTCCAACATGGGAAGGGTATCTCAGTCACTATTATTAGTAAATAGAAGGACCATGGGCGAGGAACTTACTATGTTTAGTAACCCCTCCAAATTCGAACATCCATTTCACCTAGAATTGACATCCAAGTTGTAGCAAAACCACATCAAATTTTCAGCCATTTTCAGCCATTACATAGCCAATTTGTAGTCCAATCATAGCCAATTTATAGGCCCATTCATGGCCCAAAAAAACATATAAAAGCCAAACTCCAACACCATTTACAAGTTTTGCACATTTTTTTACAAGGTTCTAGATTTTTTGACAATGCTCAGCAATTTTTGGCACATAAGCACTTTGGAAATTCAACAATTTTGAGCAAAAATATTGCACACAACTCCACACCTAGGGAATTTTTAGACAATCAAGAGATCTTGAAAGTTCTCATACTAGCAATCTCTTGAACCCCAGTGTGGAAGCATTGAGGCCTTGAGATTTGGTAAATTTTGGTGTTAACACTACACTTCTTGGATTCTAAACCCAACATGTAGCAACTTGACATCCAAATGTTCCACTTTTCTCACCTCCCCAATAGTGACGTAAATTAGTAGATCCAAGGTTATAGCAGAAAAGGAAGTTTCTATAGCATCAAGAGTGGCTTGAAACCTAGATCATGGAGCAAATCACTTTGACTTCAATGGGCTTTGAAATCTTGTACAAGTGGATCCCCTTTTTAACTCATCTAGGCACCATGTGTACAAATTTCTCTAACTTATTATTTATTATTTTCTCAATAAAGTTTTAATTTTTGAGTTTTATATTAAAAGATAAATTCATTAGTTGTGCATTATTTGGATCTATTTATATTTCCACATTTTGGATCTCCCAAGTCCTTGGTTGATCTACTAAACTAGCTAGGGTGCCCCAAATCCCATTTTCATTGCAAAGGCCCTGGGGATTTGAGGTTGACGAATTTCTTGCATTGATGATCTTTGGTTTTCTTCTTGTTCCAAAAATTGAGGATTTTAGTCACAACTATTTTTCTTGTCACTGGAATGAGGATCTTTGCCTAAATTATGTAGCTAGATCTATTATTTTCATTTCCATTTGCAAGCTTTGCCTTCATTTTTTGTAGCCAAGACCTTTGAAAAATCAACGTTGATCAAAACTACAACATGGAAGTTGTAGGTGGTTGGGTTTTGATTTCTCACAACACTTGCTATAAATTTTAAAGCACAAATCTAGCATTGGTATCTCTTTTCCCCATTTTTTTTGTTTCCAAAGGTTTATTTTCTAGCTTCTAAAATTTTGTGGTTCCACTCATCTATGAGTTGACTTCTTCCCCTCTCCCCCCACCCCAAATTTTCCAAGATGAGAGAATTAGAAACTACCTAGAACCAATTTTAGTGGAAAAAACACTAACTTTTCAATTTGGATTTTCAACCTTCCCTCCCCCTTCCACCCTCCCCCATCAACATTAAGGTAGGAGGTGTGATATTCGCATCATCTCAGCCCCCTTCTATTCCTCCTCTACCATACCTACTATTCAAGCAATTAGGAGGCCAACATTAGTAAAATTTAAAATCCATTTTACAACAAAATCTACTTTTGTTACAAGTCGAAAGCCATTTTTAGCCAAAACTACCAAGGAATCCAATGTTGCCATTCTCCCCCCTCCCTCATCCTTCTATGGTAGAAACCTTAGAGTGGAAGCTATAGGTGGTTTGGATGCTAGAATTTCAAAACATTTGTTGTGAATTCCTAGAGCAAAGCTAGTGTGGAAGCCTTTGTAAAAATTTGATTTTTGTTGACATAATCTTTGTCACTAAACCAATGTTGGTTTTCATACCAACCAAGCCCACTTTTTTCTCCTTTTTGATGAAAGTTGGAAACCTACCAAAACCATCTTTGGAAACTACCAAGTTTCCATTTTCATCTTTAAACTTTCCCTCCTCTCTCTAATTTTGGAATAGAAAGGTGTGATATTTCCATTATCTCACTACCCTTCTCTTCCCCTTGCCATACCTAGCATAGAGGCACTTGAGAAGCCAACTTGGGGAAGGTTTAAAGCCAACGTTGCCAATATTCTATTTCTAGTAAAGGGGTAAAAGCCCCCTTATCCACCACTAACTAATTATAGTAAGTATATCATTTTTTTTCATTTTCATCTTCTCTAAGAGCTTTTAAATTCCATTCACTAGAATTTACTCCAATATTAACATTTATAGCCTATTCTTAAGCAATTATTAGTACTATAACCATGCCTTTTCAAAAATCCACCAAACTTTCCTTCTCGTTTACAAGCTTAATCATAACCAACAAGTCATAAGGATATATGATCCCAAAGACCCTACTATTGATGATTGTAGGTGATCTTCGAGAGTTAGAGGGAAGAGTCCTAATTTTTTAGCCATAAATGAACATCACTATAACTTCATTTGTGCCAAAATTTAGGTAGGTATGGTAAGTTCTTAAATTAAAGATGAAGCTAAGAGGTGTAATGATGGAAAATAGTGGTTTCTGGAAACACCGAAAAAATTTCCGTGTACACAGCTCCAACCCCGGATCCGTGCAAGGGCCGTGCTAGGGAAAACGAATCCAAGGTGCCCTGAATGGTCTTGTCGATCATACAGGGAGTTACTTAATCAGTAAATTTTGTAATGATTGAATCACGAAATGACGATTTCAATGTGAAGGTACAATATCGATTGACGGGAAAACGAGATCTACTCTAAGATTGGGTCTTGAAGATAGTGATAATGATGTAAATGATGCAAAATGATTGTAAAATCAATGTAAGTAAAATGCAAAAAATTGAATTTAGAGAATGTACGATCCCAAAACTTGGGATTGAACTTATAGATAAATATATTGAATACAATGGTTGCAAGTGGACTTCGGTTTAGACAAAGTGCATGCCGAAAGCGAGAAGCTATTCAAAGATAAAACAAGCAAAGGCCAATCTACCTTGTTCTAAACAATCTGGGTGCAAGGGAGTTAGGCTCAAAGAAAACTTTTTGCTAGCTTGAACTCTCTAGTCAAAAGCTTCTCTTTGTCACGTTGATGCTCTTCTCATCATCTCGCCATTTTTTTTTTTGCCAATGTTGTCAAAAAATTGCTAACTGTTTGATCTTTTTCAACTAGGGTATTTATAATATTAGGGTTAAGAGAGCAACACAGTTTAGATGACGCATGTCATGGGCCCACAAAATACCGTTGACCTAATGTGCCGTAGCTGAAGCTTGTGGCACTACGTTGTGTTACGTTCTGAAGCGTAGTATAGCATAACTACCCCTTAAGAAGATAGTCCATTTGAGTTTGTCTCTTGCTTTGAATGAATTGTTCTATGATTATGCTATGATATGCTAGAAAGCATATCGTAGCATAATTACTGCCACTGTTGAATTTCTTTACTTTTGTCGCTACGGATAAGTCAACTGCACTGCTTGCGTTACGCTACCTTACGCTGCATAATGTAACATGGCGTAATATGAAAATAGTTAAGATTTTGGATTATGGCCAAATTGTAAAACTAAAGTGTTGCCACTATCCATCCCTTTTTCTATTTTTCTTCTAGATTCTGCTACGCTAAGCTACGTAGTGTAACTGGCCCTTAGCCAAAAAAGAAAATTTGCTGAGATGTGCCATTGTTTCCAATGTTTCCACTGCCTAGATGTTCCGATGTCACCCTTGTGCAAGTATTTGCCTAAACTTTAAGACTTTGTTGGATCATTGAGATCTTGAAATTCACGGTGTTTCAATGACCCCTCTTTGTTGATGTTTGGAGGGATTTCCCGAGAGATGTCGATAAAGAATATGAAACACCAAAGAGGTAAAGACACCAACAGCATCCATCGGCAAGTTCTTAGATGTCAATCTATCAAACTTGGAAATACAAGGGTTGGGAGCATAAGGAACATAGGAGGGATCTTAAAGCAGTGAGGGAGGGAGGTTTGGGGAAGACTCAAGTGTGAGCAGGATACTTCGCAAACATGCTATTTGGCATCTTCTCATGGGTGTTTTGGTGAGAGGTTACACTATTATACTGTATATACGAGGCTTGCATGGACGGGTTGTGTTACGTCCGTGTGGCTAGGATGAGTTGTGTTTCATCCATTTTGCCTAGTTGTGCCCCTTTTTTGTTTTTTGAAGGCTTCCCATGAGGTGAGTTGCATTACACCAATTCATGGATGGGATGATTATCATGTGCAAAATATTTCTTGCACGCTTACATTCTGTTCAAATAGGAAGGAAGGGTAAAAGTGATTATAGGGATAAAGGGAGGAGAAAGTGAAATAAGTTGTTCAATGGAGGGGAAAAGGAAGGGTCTACATTCCCAAGTAGTCAAGCTAATCTAAGCAGCCACCTCAAAAATCAGTGACGCTTCACCTCTAGGTGAGTGCATTCTTGAACAATCCTATCATAGCAAGTAATCTGGAAAGCATAACAGAGAACATAAAGTAAAAGAAATTGTCCTAATCAATAGGGAGGCTGTTGAAACAAGTGCTGACCAAAGGGAAAAGGAGAGCGCAGGCCACAGAGAAGGGACTATAGCAAGAAGCAAGGGTGCCTTTGTTGATGCCCTGGTTCAGTAATTCACCATCGATAGCCAAATTCATCTTATCTAATCTACTAGGCAAAGAACCAGTCAGATGAATCTGCTAAGCTAGAGTCTAGTAGTGGTGATGGGTGGAGGCTCCCAAGGCCATGGATGACCACAGTTTCCTTGGGGCCACAAGTGGTGAAGTTGACCCCAGGAGTTGCGACTACAAAGTGGCTATTGTAGCGGCATCTCTGAGGGGTCAGTACCATGACTTTCAGCATATCCGAGGAATTAGTAGGATGCTAGTAGGGTAGCGGTGTTGCGTCTATTCCAATGCTCTATCTGTTCCATCTGGTAGGGATGTCATGCAAGATTTATCATGCTCGCTTGCTTCATGGATTGTCTATTGTCGAATTCCATTTTTAAGTCCTGGTGGACCATTGTTGCTGGTTTTAAGTCTCAGCGGATCATGTTCCTAGTTTAGAGTCTGGGCAGACTAAAGCATGCTAGTTTTATGTCATAGTGGATGATGGAAGAGCTAGTTTGTAGTTATAGAAGACCATGCTGTGGGTGTTAGTTTTGTGTCATGACCCAGCAACAAGTCTGTGTTGATTTAGCATCTCAGCAGATGGATGCTTACCTTGCCAGTTTCACGTCATGGCGGATAGTCATAAACTTTGTGAGTTTAGCATCGTGGTGGACACATGCAAGAAATGCTAATTTTATGTAATAGAGAACATGTACAACACTGCCAGTTTTACATCATAGTCAATGTTTGTTACCTTGCGTTTGAGCCGAGCCGATGTCTAGATGTGGTACCGCTTTAGGTACATATGATTCAATGGATTTAGGAGTTCATTGTTGTTGATATCTACTAACCTGAATGCTCTATTTCCATATGCGTTGACAACCAAGAAAGGGCCTTCCTAGCTTGCAGAGAATTTTTTCACTGGTTCATGAACGGCCTTAAGGACCAAGTCTCCTTTCTTGATTGGTTGCTGATGTAGGTTGCGATGATGCTTCTATTTTTTCCTATCTTGATATCTTTCAATGTTGTCAAGTGTTTGAATGCATTTCTCCTCTCCTGAGTCTAGATCCATGATACTAGACTCATTTTGTTGAGTCTCATTTACAACCGTGGAGAGGACCATCCATAGTGAGGGAACCTATAGTTCCAGGGGCGACACCACTTCAGATCCATAGACTAGACTATAGGGTGTCCTACCGGTAGCTATTCTGCATGTCGTATGATAGGCCCATAGCACATAGAGGATTTTTGCATGCCATTTTTTTGTTGCTACTGAGAATATTTTTTAGTAAATTGTTGACCACCTTGTTTGTTGCCTCTACTTGACCATTTTCTTGTGGGTAATAGGGTGAGAAAAAATATTGTTTGATACCAAGGCTACTGCAGAAAGATTTGGTTTCGGTACTACTAAATTATGGCCCATTTTTGGTCATAATAGTCATGGGAAGCCCAAACCTGGTTACTGTATTGTCCAAGATAAAATGGCAAACCTATTAAGATGTAATCTTTCATAGGGGAATAGCCTCGACCCACTTCGTGAAGTACTCAGTGGCAGTGATAATGAAGCTATGTCCTATGGAAGACTTAGGCGTGATGGGGCCTATGATGTCTAGTCCCCATCGTTGGAATGGCCAAGTGATCTATGTAGTGTGCAATTCAATTGGTGACATATGTATTAAATTTTCATAACACTGGCATGTGTCACATATCTTAACCTTGGTAAGGTAGTCTCTTTCCATGTATGGCTAGTAATACCCTAAGTGTTTGATTTTAGCAACCATGGCTCGTGGAGCTATGTGTCCTCCACATAGGCCCTCATGGACTTTACTAACTATATTTTTTTCTTGGTTACTATTAACGCAAGTTAACAATACACCATCAAAAGAGCGCCTACATAGAGTACTATCTCCGATGATGACGTATTACCTGGAGCGCTTGAAGACTATGTCTTTTTGTGCAGGTGTTAACTCGTGTGGTGGTTCACCATGCAAAAGGTAGGTTTTAATGCTATCGTACCATTCTGGAATTTTTCCCATGCTTAAAAAAGAGATTTTCACTGCTTGAATGATAGGGTCTATACATTCCATCATTAGGGTAGGCAAGGTGGCAAACAAATGTGGTGGCATGTTTAAAGCTAGTGTGTCTAGTGCATCGGCTACATTTTTCTCATTACACGGTACGTGTTAGATGTTAGTTGTTATGAATTATCTTAGGAGATATTTATCCATATCGCAATAGGGCTACAGATGCACAACTTTGTAAGCGTAGACCCCTATGATTTGATTGATGATGAGCATCGAATCACCTCAGATTTCCAGGTGTTGAACGTTGAGTTCCCTAGTTGTTAATAATTCCCTAAGGAGCCCCTTGTACTCTGGCTCATTTTTTGTACAAGGAAATGCCATGCGGGAAGCTAATGGGTGAACATCTTCAAGGGAGAGTGTAATGATAGTGGAAACATTTCCACCTCTGGTAGTCGAAGCTCCATCAAAGTATAACATCGCTTCGAGACCTATTGATACAGGGCTTAACCTATGTATCTGTTCATCAAGAAACTTGGGCTCTATGGTGGCTTGATCGTTAATAGGTGATGTTACTAGTTGGTTAACTATGGCCTGGCCTTTTGTGGACAATTGACCGATGTACTGCAAGTCAAATTCCGCTGTCATGGCCCTCCAGTGGGCTATCCTAATGCTTTCGTATAGATTGTTTGTGATGGCCCATAGAATGTTGTTCTTCCAAATTATGTTAACTTGACTATGGAAAAGATAGTATCTACACTTTCTTAGTATAAACACCAATTCCAAACAGTTACACTCTACCTCATTATACCTCATTTCATACACAAATAGAGCATGACTTAGATAATAGATAGGGACTTCTGACCCATCGTCCCTTCTCTGGCACAACAACGCAGCTATAGACACATCTGAGCTTGTCAGATAGATGTAGAAAGGCTAAGCCATTTGTGGTGGGAAAACTATTGGCAAATGTAACAGCTCTTTCTTCAGGTCATCAAACACACGCTGGCAGTCTTTGATCCATTTGAGGTTAACTCCTTTCTTGAGTAGATGCTACATAGGACGTAATTTGTCTGTTAACTTCGAGATGAATAGCCTGATAAATTGTATCTTCCCTTGCAACCCACGTAGTTCTTTAAGGTTTGTAGGTGATGCTAGGTTAATGATGGCTTTAACCTTGTCGGGGTCGACTCGTATGCCAGTCTCCAATATCAAAAACCCCAACATGCGTCCAATTTTGACTCCGAAGAAGCCTTTTCTTGGGTTGAGCCATAGGTCGTTCCTAAGACATCGTTTAAGGATTAACTCTAGGTCTTCTAGGTGATTTTTTGACTTCTTAGATTTGACAGCTATGTCATCTACGTAGTCATTCAATCTCTCTAAGAGGTAATCACTAAAGATGTATGTCATGGCATGTTGATAAGTTGCTCCAGCATTTTCTAACCCGAAAGGCATCATGGTGTAACAAAACGTTCTCCAGGGGGTCATGAAAGTTGTAGTCAGTTGATGTTCTAGGTTGATGCAAATTTGACTATAGCCCGAAAATCCATCCATAAAGGATAGTAATGCGTGGCTAGCTGTTGTATCGATAAGTTGGTCAATACTCGGTAAAGGAAAGTTGTCTTTAATTATTGATTTGTTTAGATCACAAAAGTTTATACAGATGTGTATTCCTCCCATTTTCTTAAAGACAACTATGATGTTCGATACCCAGTCTGAGTAATCAACTGCACGAATGAAACTAGTTTGATATAGTTTAGTGATTTCATCATGCACTGCCAGCGTGATTTTGGGCTTAATCTTTCATGCTTTCTGTTTAATTTCTTTGATATGCGGGTCTAAAATGATGTTGTGCTATATTAGTCATGGGTCTAAACTCGGCATGTCTTTGTACGACCATGTGAACATCGTAATGTTATCTCGGAGCACTCGAGATATATTGCTCTGCGTTTGTTGATCAAGGAGGAAACTAACCTTCAGAGTTTTGATTTCTCCTTTATGCGTAACCACAGAGACCTCAATGAGGGAATCCTCGATCACATCACCAGCCTCCAGGTCTAGGGTTTGGGCCAAATTTTTTGGCCAGTCTGGGGATATTTTAGATGTTGCTATGGTTGTGTCATAAAGGGAAGCATCAGTTCCTATCAGTGCGTGGTCGAGCTGTCTAATGGTTTCCTTGTATGGGCCTGTTAGGGCTAGGGGTGTGAGTAAAGCTGCGTCCATTTTGTGAGTCAACCTGCAAAATCATCAAGAATGGAAGTTGTTATATTATTTTCTTCTGATCTCTTGAAATGATAGAAGATATTATAGAGATGCATGTTAAAAGGTTGCCAGTTTAAGATCGTAGTGGACTGTAACTAGTATGCACAGTTTGTAAGAGAGCAGGAAGCCTGGTATCCTGGATGTTAGCGTAAGACTTCTATGAACTATGATGAAAGGTGTAACGTGGCATGTCTAGCATGTCAAAGCATCTTATTTGGATTTTTTTGTAGACCGTAGTTAATGTAACCAGATTACGAGATAGTAAGCTACACGTTAGTCTAGGGTCTTTTTGGACCGTAATCGATATGATATCTACGAGATTAATGTTGCGATCTTCACATTTCATGTTGCACTGACATACCTGTGTTTCGAGAAAGTTCTACATTGATCGTACGTGAAAACAATTATCTTCAACCATTACATTTATAAGTCGAGGGTTTGTCCTCAAAGCAGACTATAAAGATCAAGAATTTGAATTAGGCTATAGCAGAAGGAGAGTGGAAGGAAGGCGTAAGTAGATGATTTTGCAAAGATTGTTCAAGCATAACCATGGCACTGAAGATCAAAGGAAAACATGCCAAATTGGAAAAGATTGATGAACTACAGGAGAGTCTTCAGCAGATTTCAAAGGCTTGGGTCGAAACTCACGAGGCTACTCCACTCACCCAGTAGGTCGTCTTTTACCTTTCTTGTATGATTGTTATTTTCATTGTTATTACGTCGCAATTGTACTTATTTCGAAGATGTGTATTATGTCAAGAATTAATACCTGGTTGTGCAGGCTAAGATATTTTAGTTTGTAATATTACCCCTATCATTGTTGTTAGAGACAGACCTTGCACCCCCGCTAGGGTTTGGGTGATCTTGGGAAATACTATGCAAACACGATGCATGACTGGAGGGGTCCAGGTATTGTACCCTTATGTAGTGTAAATAAGATTCCATTGTCTCACCCGTAATGGTTGCATGTTATGCTAGGACAATATGTGGTATTACTTTATCTCCATTGTCAGGGACAAACCTTGGACTGTCGCAAGGGTTTGGGCGGTTTTGGTAATGTGTTTCTAGCATAAGCTATGATTTTCTGGGAGTCAAGGTAAAGGAAATTCTAGTGTTCTGTAATGGATTTTTATGAGGTTTTTTTTTATGTTGATGTTGTTCTTACATCATTAGTATGTTTTAATTTATTTTCTTAATGATAGTATGTTTTGTCGTAAAGGATTATGCTAAAGCCCATCATGATCATCTTGGACATTGTGGGCATTCTGTGCTGTTTACATGTCCCCGTGGCCAATGTTCCTCCTCCTCATGCTCATGTAGGGGAGGATGAGGTTTGGTTATGAAGAGGCACATAGGAGTTTTTGCAGTTTTTGTTGCGTAATTTCAGCGTAATTATCTTGTTGTATCTACCGGCCGAGACAACCGCCGCCATTTTGAAGACACTACTGGTTGGATCAATGCAGAGCATCTTAACGTTTCTAGTGGATGGCTCAGTCAAAACTGTGTAGGTGAAAGACCATGCACAGAGTGCCAAGGGGTTGAGATGTTTATCTTGGATCTGGGATATGCCGAGATTTGATTGTTATCATGCCTACAAAACTCTGTTCATAGCTCGTCATCTTATGACCTACTTCCAGAATCCACCTAGCATTGTGTATTATGCAGTGGGTAAGTGTTTGTATTATGATATGCTAACTATTGTTTGAATTTTTGTTAAGTGTAAACAATTGTCCATATTCTATTGTGTAGGTACTTTATCAATGAGCATAGTCTCCAAGGTGATACAGATATGTTGTCTATGGCTGAAGTGGCTATAAAGAAGTTTACTTCTATTAGCAATGTACGGGCTGGTGTTCTAGGATAACTAGAATTTAAAATCCCACACTACCCTGTCTGCTATGTCAAATTCTTCACCAAGTGTAAAAACTCTGGATGGTTGGATAAGGAGTGGACTTTGGATCGTCCTATCACCGTTGCGGACATGCAAGAGAAAATTCCACCATTTCCTTTGCCATTCGGACATGGTAATTTACACTATGGTGGTCCATCGTAGCATCTTACAGAATGGAAATAATATATGAAATTGTGTTATTTTGCTATATTATCTAAACCATTACTTTATGTTCATAGTTAGGGAATCATAGGAGGTCACGGTGATAGCCTTCGGGTATGAAACGAGCAATTTCTTCTTTCGTTATGGCGACATAAAAGAGGCGCAGTGTTGGCTCAGCCATGGAATGGCCCCAGCTGCTCTAACTAATAATCTCCAGGAAGCTAGACTAATGGAGCTATTTTTGGCTATAACACCCAATGTCATTGTACCTTAAATGTTAACCCTGGTTGACTCCTTCAACAAGGAGGCTAAGCGTCTTTTCATACGTGTGCATAACATGGGTGTGAGTTTTGATATTGACGCTTGCCTGTTCACTGACTTTTTTGGCATTCCCTCTGATGGTCCTTTGGTAGAAGAAAAGTAAAAGAGGAGTTCTAAACACCAAAAGGAGATAGAGGAGTGGCTAGGGGTTAAAAAGGAACTGAAAGGTATCCTTGTTGATAAAATCCAGCTGGAGGTGGCTCATACCATTTATCCCCTCTTCCAAGCATGCGCCTTCCCCAAGTTGCTTTCTTAGGGAAGAATCCTTATCATAGAGCAGGGTTGGGTCATGAAGGAGGTTATGGAGGAGGAAGCATGGTATAATTGGGCTAGTTACCTCACTGAAGGCCTAGAGGCTGAAATGGTCAAGCTTCGCAAGAAGCTTGAGTCTCGTTTCAATGTGCACTTTGCCTTTTTTATAGCTTGCTTTCAACATTTTGTTGAATTCTTGGTGGTTCATACGGATGGAGTCTAGGTGTAGCAAGATCGTAACCAGATTTCCAAACCATGGATTTCACAGGTTTTTTGCACCACTCGGTCGCAAGATCCCCCTGAAGGTATTGGGGATTCACTTTCACTTACGACTAAGGTTTTGGAGGCACATCGTGCGTGGGGCCAAGACAACATTAGTGGGGCATTCCCTTCTTACACCAGTAGTGCATCAAGAGGGAAACACCTGGTAGAAGAAATAGTGAGTTCATTAGTCCATCTGAAAAATCATTGTCCGACCATGGAATCTCCTGGTCCGATAGACACAGAGGGAAAGAGGCTGTGAATTGGATTTCATAGGAACGATCCCCTAGCTGGTAAGTAGAGAGAGGTGCATTTAGTTTATATATGTACTATGCTACATATAGATGTTGCTGTGTCATGTAGCACTTGTAAAAAGTAAATAATATTTTGTTTTGGTTAACTGTGTTGTTTGGAAAACAAAAGGAAAGATGTAGAGGAGTTAACCCCTAAAATAGGGTCCATAGTTTTACGACGTGGAGAAGGGGCCCTAGTTTTAGAAAAGGAGGCCCCTGTTAGTGACGTAGGTGGCACATGGGTTCCTATGCCCAAAGAAGAGATGGAAGTAGAGGACACCGAGGTCCATTTGGACGAGCCAGGAACAGAGAAGCAATTAGTCATTGATGAGTTTGATCTTTCCTTAGAGGGAAAACCTCACACTATTATGATTGAGGGTTTTGTTGAATTGAGTTTTGCGTTATTGTAATTGTCTCAATTTCCCTTTACATCTACTGTACTATGTCTAAGTACTTTCATTTTCTTAGCAGGCACTTCTGATAGTAGCAGCGTGCCTTTGTCAGTGGCACCAACTCAGCATTGGGGTGAGATTCTTGATAAATTCACCTTTGTGGAAGGCATCATGAACGATATGATTAGAAGCCTAGAGAAAATTGATCCTAATATTGGTACGTGACTGTTATAACCTAGGGATTGTTGGCATTATGACATTACATTATTTTTTTGCGCCTAACTATTACTTTTTATGTTATAGGATCTCGCCTTAGATGGGACCCCAAAGAGCCCGTTGACTTAGACACTACCCCTAAGCCTTCTTCAGAGGTGACCGTAGTGCCACGTAGCCTTTACGATGAAGTGCGTAAATGTGCATTACGCTTGACTAGATCTTTATGGGAGTGTCAAGATGTCAACAAAGCTCTTTGGAAGAGGTTGTAGAAATCAGAAAAAGAGAAGACGTTTCTAACTGGTAGGGTTGAGGACCTGGAGTCTCGAAATGAATTTCTGCAAGCTTGGGAGGCTAATCATGAGAATTGGTGGATAGCTGTGATTGACTACGCCCGTTATTGGATGGTCGTTAGAAATAGCATCCAAGCCATCCATGAGCTCATTGACCAATGGATGCAAATGGATCTCCTAGCCCAGAAGAACCAAGACTGGAAGGATTTCTCCATAAGGGTCCAAGCATGGGGGTAGGCATAGAAGGACCATAAGTATGTGTATATGGGAGAAATTTCCACCTACTGCCAACATTACATGGATTCTGCTATTGAAGCATGGTCCCTCCAACTATTCCTCGATGTCATCGGTGCTTTTGGAGCATACAAAAAGTTTTAGGAGCAAGTGATACTAAGTGCCTCCCCTGAGAGAGAAATGACTCTTCCTAGCAGGGAGACCACTGTCCCTTTCTTCTTTCCTAAGCCACCCCAATGGAATCCTATGGAAAAGGGAAATGTTAAGGCTGAAACTAATATAGGAGATGGGGTTTGTTCTGAGCTCACCGAGGAAGAGATCATGCAACGCCTGTGGGTTAGCTTGGAACAAATTCCCTTCGCGGCTGACGCAAGACCATCACAGGTAAGTTGTAGGACTATTGTATTCTTGTTATGCCTAGTTTTGGTGGGGATGCTAACATGTATTTCATGTCAAATCGTAGGATCGACACAAAGAGGATCCTCATGAGGAAGAGCGTAATGGAGATGATATTCCTGACGAAGAGAATCTCCATGAGGAGAAGCTTCATGAAGATGATGAACCTCATGGCAAGAGTCCCCATGAGGGAAAGCCTCATGGAGACAATCGCCTCCATGAAGAGATACAACTCAAAGAAGGTCCTTATGAGGATGATCTTCATGAGGCAGAGATGGAGTTGAATGACACAAGTGGAAGTGGTAACAAAGGCGATGTGTGACATGGCTATATTGGCCAACATTTTTTTGTAATAAAATGGAGTAAAGGATGATGTTCTTCGATCTGTAATCATTTTAGTTTTCATGAAGTGAAACATATTGTTAAAAGGATTACACGTTTTAGGCCATTGCAGGCCATTAATAGTTTAAAGCCATTTTGGGCTGGGCCATCGTAAGCATAAACGGGTACATTACATTTGCCAATTTTAGGCTGTAGCAGGCTACAACTAGTTTAAGGCCATTTCGGGCCAAGCCATCGTAAGCGTAAAAAAATAAATCACATTTTCCAGTTTTAGGCCATAGTGGGCAATAACTAGTTTAAGGACATTTCGGGTCACACCATTGTAAGCGTAAAATAATAAATCACATTTGCCAGTTTTAGGCCATAGCGGGCCGCAACTAGTTTAAGGACATTTCGGGTTGTAATGTGTATGAAAGAATCATAATAAGGACAATGTGAAAAGAGAGGTCGTAAATTGCGTAACAGTAAACTATGTGGACTAATGTGGCATGTCATGCTAACATGTTCATTCACTGTTTCTTAATTATTTTTAGTTTTGGTAACGTGTATGGACAAGGAGGTTTATTACTCCATTCCTCTACACCACCATCTTCCTCCTAAAAAGGTAGTGTTGGCAACCGCTTGGGACGCGACCGCCAACAAGTGTCCTCGAATAGGATTTAGGTGGTTGCTGGTCTCTAGCAACACCAAGGCCTAGATACCTCCAAATAGATTTAGTAGTTAATGTGAGTATGTGTGTGCTCTGTTGTGGTGTGCGGTTATGTAAAATGAAATGATTTCATTATGTGTAAACTACAAATGACTTATCTTAAAGAGATTCAACCAACTTTGCCAGGTACTGTGAGCTGTTGAGAGTTCCTATTTTTTTCAATTGCCTAGTATATGTGATCCTTATAATACCTACTTGTAACAAATAAAATTTTGTAAAAACATTTCAGCACAACTCTGCGAATCTACTTCTAATTTTCCCCAGAGAAAGAGATAGTTCCACAAGAAAACTAAAAATAGAGCAAGATTCAATGGAAATACATAGAAAGGAAAGCATATTTGTGTTAAGACCTCAAATATTTAAACAAGGTAAAATGATATGAGTAAACACTTCGCAATAAAGCTATCCCAAATTCAATATCTACGAATTATTCAAACTTCCAAGGCTCAAATAAGCAATTTCTTCAAGACATTCCTACTATGCTACCAAAAATTGCTACGTAAACTATCACGTACGAGACTCCATTTTGGCTAGATAATGGATGTCAACAATTGCATTCAACAAAACCGTCAAAAGACTTGACAATTTCTGATTGAAATATCACAGAGATTCACTTTAAAGATAAAAAGAAGCTATTCTGGTCCCATCAAAATACCAAATATTTTCTAAACTCTCTTGACTATTGAATCGTTCAATGGCATGACTACAAGTAAAGGCTCTCTGACAATGATCTTAATAGTAGTTCTTATACGTTGCACAATAACCAAATTCACTACTAAAATGCTCTTAAGGCTTTCAAACACAAACTCTTCTATGGAAAAATTTTAATAGAAATTTTCAATTATGCATCAAGAATAATAAGATCAATCTAAAATTCCCAAAATTACTTTCCAAGGATGATACTATCTAAACCACTAGCTAAATAAGTTAAACAAAATAAAAATAAAACATAACTCACAGGACTATGACAAAGAGGCTGAAATATTTTCTTTAGCTAGTCATCTTATAAGGAATCTTTCACAATTTCTTCTTTACAATGCTCTTCCAAGACCCAAATTGTGTCTCCAAGTGAGAGCTAGTAATTCTCCAAAGTGTGTTGTATTGTTCCACCCCCCTCCCCCCCCCTTGTCCTTCCTTTTCTTCTTACCCTTGAAGCCTTTTTATAGGGTTCAAATGTAGTTACATACTTTAAAATATCTTAGCTAACTTCTCTCCCAAGTAACGGAGTTACAACTTACCCAACTAGTTAGGAGATATGTCTTACCAATTTAGTTAGGAAGTTATACATAAAGTTAGGAGGAATTTATGCTAACATTGATATTTGTAAATATTACAAATATTTTATGGGTAATAACTTATACAATAATGTTTCAAAAAAAAATTCAAGACCTCAATATTATGAGAGCTTCATTCACTTGGAATAATTAAATTAATGGTAAGTCTCTAGCGATGAATAAAACTGCATCTGCACTTTGAACCCACGTAAACTTTGCTGGAAATAGAAATTTAAATCCAATGATGGTTCAAAATATGAAGTTCGAATGTGAAGACGCAAGGCTTGGAACTATCGATAAATGGTTTCAAATTATCCTACCCTGGAAGAATTGTATATCAACTGCCACCACGAAAGAAGGCTCTACCATCGCGTTCAGTAATGTTTCCATGTGTTCCGTAAAAATATGCGGCTATTCTAACCTTTGCTTTGTCATGTCTTCTCCTTAGACCATGCACTCACTCTCATCATTGATCAGCCGTACTTTGTTTTTGGTGATGGGAATGTTGTTTTTGATGCCTGCTACCTTGATGCCCAAGGAAAACAGATTTAGATCGGGGAGGAGCAGGTGATCATGGAGGCACTGAGCAAGGCCAGATGCAAGTGTATGCCATGCTAGGATGTTTGCGATGCCACTCGGCTCTGTATCAGTGACATCTACCTCCTCAACTTCATTTTCAAGTTGCTCAAAAATTGCATTATCAGCCCGCAGCCATGTAGAACTTCAAGGCAGTGTCCGTCATTAGCGTCTACGGTCGTGATGACTATGACGAGGAGGAGTTGCTGTTTGGAGCTCTGAAATTAGGTTCAATTGTGGTGATCCGCGGTGCCGGTGTGGACGTTGCCAACAACCTCTTGTATGGGGGTGGTAGTGATTCTTGAACCATGGACTACACCTGTGGTGCTCGCGATGATGATGACAAGTGTATGATCGCCTGTGACATTCATGAGCTCTGGCAGGATACTTGCTATGGTGGCATCACCGACTCCGATGATATTCTGTAGTGTTTCCTATGCACCCAATGCCGCAACCTTCTTTTTTTTGATGGATGAATAATAGTGCCCCATTAAAAACGTGACAATTTGGTCACAGAAACTCTACAATAGCACCAGATTAGCTCCAATCTAGAAACCAAGAAACAATTCCAGGATTGTTTTCCCTGCGCCTCTATGATGAAGTCTCACTTCACTCTTTTAGCAACCGATTTGTTGCTTTCCAATAGTTTCTTAAACATGCTTGCTGCATGTACTACATGTTTCATTGGAACATCAAAAACTAGATCCTATCTAACCTAGAGCATGGACAATAGATCTCTAATCCCTTAAATCCAAACCCTAGGCATTTAACTGCAAATTCTATCGTTTGTGGAGAAATTGAGCGACCATGTTTGGAAGGCTTTGTAACAAGCGTATTATGATTATTGCCTCCATGATGTCAAGGTTTTAGAAACTTTAAATAGATCCAATCCAAAAAATCAAATCAAGACTTACTTTAAAGCAAACCCTAAGCATTCCAAGAGAAAGGATATGGGTTCAAAGAAATGGAATGCTCCATAAGATATTCGGTAACATGGATATGTTAATCAAACTTAGGAAAGTTGGGATAAATTATTGTGGGATACCATAGCAGCAAGTAAACATCTCATTCCAATTTTCTCTTGTTAAACTTTGAACATGCAAAATTTCTTTTTTTGGTAATCTAGAACATCTGTATTCTCTTTGTTATAGAAATCTGGAATCTCTGTTGACTGTAACGAGGTTATACTAACATACTCATCATCCCATAACTTTTAAGCTACATGTTTACTTTTTTAAATTCTCAAACATTCGTTATTCCAATTTTGAATATGATAGTCCAACTATTCCATGAAATGGCCAAATGTGCCAACATTTGTTCCCCCTTAAAAGCTTATAAAAACCTTGTGCAGCCTCATTTCAAAACTGAAACATACAGAAACTTTCATTGAATTTTTACAACTGAATAAAAATATTTTTGGAGGAAAATTCCCATCAAACATAAGGTTTGATGGTATAAAAACCTCATTCCTATGAGAAATAACAAACTGTACATTATAAAGTCCTTCATAGACTATTCTTGGGATGGAAACTAAATTGTGAGGTTTACCCTAGTAGGAATCCTCATCTCTCTAACTGTTTCATAGGAAATTTCTACTGTGATGAAGGCTATTCTGTTGTTCTCTAGCTTGGTGGAGCTTTCACCTTGATCTATTGGAGCTTTCTCTTTAGCACTTTTCTTATTTTCTTTTTCAGATGAGCTCTTCTATTCTTCTCCATTAAGACTTTCATTTTCCCCTTGGGAGACAAAGGCTTCTCCCCATCCCCATGATAAATCTTCATTGGTTGGTTATTCTTCTCCTGTTTCTTCCTCTTTGGTACAATCTTGGTATTGCCCCCAAACATTAGACTCTATCTCCAAACCTCTAGTGAGAAAAGAAAATTCATCGGACAACCAAGCCATGAAAGGACACTCTTTTGGAGCTCCACAAGATCTAGCCTTTAGGTAAGCCTTCAATACATGTTCAAGGCAACATCCCATCACATATGGAATAAAAGGCTTTCTCATTTCTCTCCCAAATTCCATTTCCCTCTTTCAAATTAGCTCTCTCCTACTTTTTCAACTCAACTTGAATTGAAAGATGATCAAATTTTAGGCAAATTAACCCTCTTTTTATAGGTGCTAGAAATTTAAACTTCCCCCCAAGAGTCTTCAACCAAGCTTCCTTCTTTTTAGGCATTCTAACCATTTGTCACAATTCTCACTAAGTGGTGGATGAGTCACCTTATCCACTTGTTTCACTTGTAGAATTCTACTTGCCTCACTTGAAGGAAAACTATTTTCTAATTTAAATAAATCATAATTAAACATAATAATTGATAATATATTCCTAGTAATATTATACCTAATAGTATATACATATATTATTTTGTGTAAGGACATCTTCAAGTTGTATACAATTGTCCCAAATAATGTTTTATATGCTAAACATTATATGGAAATTGCAATTCCATGCCATCCAAAGTTGATAATTTGTAAGTATCCTCTGACGATTGCTTTGTAATTTGAAAGGGACCAATCCATGTCGGTGTAAATTTATTTGGTTTCTTCATATGCCATAATAGGACAAGATCTCCTATCTTGAAAGTTCTTATCAAAGCTTTCCTATCAAACCATCTTTTAACTTAAGAGGTATTCTATAGTAAATTATCCCTTGCTTTATCTACTTCAGCTTCTCTTTTAATAAGTAAAGTCATGAAACTTCTATCTTTATTAGTCTTTTCACTATATCATTGTACGAATTCAGAAGTTGAACTTACAATCTTATTTGTAATTCTTGCTGGCAAACCATAAACTAAGTTATATGGTGATGTCCCAATAGCTTTCTTGAATCTAATTCGATCTGACCATAACACGGATTGTAGATAATCGATCCAATTTCCTAGATTCCCATCCATCGATTTCTTGATATAAGCGATAATTTTTTTATTGGTGGATTCTTCTAGGCCATTTCCCTGAGGATAATAGTTTGATGAGGAAAATAAGAAAATATATTTTTCAGATGCCCATCTAATAAACTCTTTGGATTTGAAAGTGGGTCTATTGTCTAACACTAATACTTTGGGTAGACCAAATCTACTTAGAATGTGGTCTTCTAAAAACTTAATCACGTCTGATGCTAAACTTCCTTTTAGAGCCTTTGCTTCAGACCATTTAGTGAAATAATCAGTAGCTTTGAGAATAAACTTGTGTCCAGCTCTTGAAGGAGTAATTGTACTAATAAAATCCAAACTCCATTGTTGAAATGGTCTATCTGCAACTACTGGCTTTAAAGGGGCTCTAGCCCTTTTAATCTTGGGCCCATGAATTTGACATTTATAGCATTTTTGAATCTTTGAACTAATGTTTTGATACATGGAAGGCTAGTAATATCCATATCGAAGTATATGTTGCATAGTTGACTTAGGGGATTCATAAAATAAATTCAAATGTTCATGAAAGTGTTTCAAAATGAAACTAATTTGATCATTATGAACACATTCCAATAAAACTTCCCGAAAATCCTTTCTATATAATATACCATCCTTAACAACGAATCTTCATGCTCTTTTGAAGAAATCTCTCTTTTGACTTGCGGTCAAATTATTTGGGATTTTCCTTGTATTAAGAAATTTGAGAATCTCATCATACCAATTCTCTTCATGGGTGTCAAGTGTACACACTTCACTTTCTCTAGTCATTAACTTAGCTAATCTCATTCCCTTAATTGTTTTGCATATTTCTAATGAAAATCTGAAACTTTGCAACTTTATAAGCCATTTTCCTTTTTCAATACAATCTCATTTTGGGATAGGAATTACTTGACTCCCGGTTCAATTAGCATAATGTGGACTAATAAAATTTCTAAATAATATTTAAAATGCTGAAGCGCTTTGATGACTGCGAAAGCTTGTTTCTCTAAGTCTAAATAATTTAATTTTGAACCTTTCAACTGATACCCAAAAAATTCAATTGGTTCATCTTGACCTTCACTATCCTTTTGTGTTAGAACGACAGCGATAGAATCATTCGAAGTAAAATAATATAACCAAAAATCTTCTTTAAGCCTAGGCTTCACCAAATATGAAGCCTTTTGTATAGCATTTTTAATTTCTGATAAAGCTCTCTCTGATTCTGGTGTTTTCTCTACTTGGAAATCCTTTTTTAGCATATGCATCAAAGGNAGAAAGAATATACTTGACAACTTGAGACTTTAATCAACATCTCATCAATTCTTGGAAGTGGATACTTATCCTTTTTTGAGGCATCATTCAGATTTCTAAAATCTACACAAAGCCTTATATCACCATTTTTCTTTCTCACTAGAACAAGGTTAGCAAGCCATGTTGAATATCGTACTGGATATATGATTTGTGCTTGTAACAACTTCTTGATTTCAGCTTCCATAGCTGGTTCAAACGATGGATTAAATTTCCTTTGTTTTTTCTTGATTGTTTTAAAACCTTCTATTAAAGGAATTTTATGCGTCATCACATCTTGTCTAAAAGCTTTAAGATCATCATAAGACCAAGCAAAATTTTCCAAATGATTTCTTAGACATGTTAACAAATTTTTCTTGAAATTTAAATCTCTTTCCTTTGTAACGTTCAACATCTTTGGGATCCTATCTAATCCAAAATTCACTACCTCGAAACCTTGACTATCTTGGCTTTGTATATCCTTTACAGTAAGTAAATTTTTCTTGAATTCATGTTCCAAATCAATCATCCTTTTTGGAATGAAATTAGCTTTGGAATTTGATGACGTTTCAGCTATCACTTGACCCTCAAATTCTTGTTTTTTTTTCATAACTCTTAGTACTTGATCATCATCATCAAATACTTGTAAATGTCTTATATTATCTGGTACTGATGGCTGATGTTCTACTTCAATCATGAAATCTTTGTAACTTTCTATTACTTGCATATCCAATGTTGAAGCTGCCTTTGCCAAATCATTTGCTATAAGATTCTCTACTCTGTTTATATGCACTATTTGCCAATGTTGAAACTGATCTAACATCTTACAAGCAAGTTGTTTATAAGGTCTTAAAAATGAGCTCTTTACTACACAATTTTTCTTTACTTTTTCACAAACTAATCTTGAATCTCATTTTATAGTGATTACTCTAATCTTTTTGTCTAGAGCTATTCTTATACCAATGCATAAAGCTTCATACTCAGCTTTGTTGTTAGTACAAGGGAAAGATCGATGAATTGCTTTGAGAATTTCAGGTGAACCATTCTTGAATATAACTATACCAACTCCTACACCTTTTGAATTACATGAACCATCAAAGTATAACTCCCATTTATCCTCATTCTTTGATTGTTCTTTTTCAGAACAATAATTTTCTCGGAGTGTACAAATTTTGTTTTCAACACCTCCTTTTTTAGCCATTTTACTTTTTCCATTTTAAGTAATGTTATCAATCATCAAAGGTTCACTATAGATGTGGATTTTATTTGGTTCTCCTTTCCAAGGTAACCACATGTGAGAATAGTCTGTTGATATGTAACCTAAGAAATTCTTGCTCCAACTTCTACTCAATAAGAGATTATGCGAATCTGGTATATCTGCCACTTGAATAGTTACTCTACTTCTGATGTGGGGTTCAAAAGAAATTTCTAATAGAAAATTTGGTAATTGACCCACAATCTTCACTCTACTTTTATCCACTTGAACAATCTTTTTATTTGATTTTTTAGGAATCAAACCAAGTTTCTTACATATAGACAATGGCATTATAGTAGATATAGCTCCAGAATCAATCAAACAATTGTGTAAGTATTTATCCTTTAATTTCATTATCAAAAGGAAAGGAGGAGCTTTTTTATCATATGAACTCTTTAATTTCTTATCATTATAAGACACATAACTTAACTCTGATTCTCTAACTCTCCTTTTACCTTTAATGAACTCTAGAGCCTTTCTTTACTGATCTCCTATTTGAAGCAACTGATAAAAGATAATATTGGCCTTGACATGTTTAAAGTCTTCAATGAAATCATACTTTCCATCACTAATAAAGCTTGGTCTCTTTATCCATTTATTAGAAGACTAATTTGGAGTCCTTTGCTCTACTTGATTGTCTTTACCTTTATTCTTATCTCTTCTATTTGGCTCAAAATATTTTCTTTTGTAGATGGATTAGTAATAACATTTGGGGGTCTAGAAGTAGTTAATCTTTCTTTTGATTGGATATTATATCCATTTTCCTCATTCTTATTTCATTCTTCATCTGATGACATATCTTCTTCAGAACTTGATAGAGAAGAATTATCGCTAAATCCATTGCTAGAAGATTTACTTGCATAATGAACACTAGATAATTCATAGTTAGAGAATCAAGAAAGTTGGACATAGTTAGGCCACTTTCATCTTCATCTTCTACTAACTTAGTGTCTTTATGTTTATGCTTTCTATTTTTCCTTTCTTCCTTGATATTAACTCTTGCCAAGGCTTTTTCAAGCTTCACTATTTTGTTAGACATATCTCTCATTAATTGTCCTTTTCCAGATTCTACTCTTTCATGTTCTTTCTCAATATTAACATGAGATGGACCTGGTAAAGCTTTAAATTGAGCAAAATCTTTCATAGGAATCATAACTCTTTCTTCTCTTTTTTGAATCGCAATATTTTCTTCAGGATTCAAGTTCAATTATTTTTTTAACTGTATAGCTTCACTAAAGTAGTCATTTAGTGTAGTTAAGTTTGGATTTCTCCTTAACCAAATTGAAATGTTGGGGTTGACAGCCTTAAGATAAGTTTCTTTAAGAATTTCTTTTGATGGTCTATATTGTATTTGAAAGAGTCCACAAATTCATTGAAACTTGATGTTAAAATCTATAATTGACTCTTTAACTCCTTGCTTAGCTTGTATAAGCCCATAGTATAGTTGTTGTTCATGTAATTGATTATCAAACTAGGCTAAGAAAAGGTTCTTCATGTTATCCCAACTTGTAATACTATTACTTGGTAAGTTCGAATACCAAATCTAAGCCATATCCATTAGATTTGATACAAACAACTTACAAGCTTGATCTTCATGTTGAATATTTGCATGAGCTAAAGCTAACTCAAACATGTGAATATATTCTTCAGCTAAATAAGCTTTTCCAGGAATGAAGGGATCAGGAAAATATTTGTAAACAACCTTAGGAATATCATTGTAATTTTGAAATCTTAATGGTGTAACTCCTTGCCAAGGATTTGCCATCCTATTCCTTTGGATAGTTGAACCCTTAGACTTTCTAGATCTTCTCTTATAAATTGATAAACTAGATATAATGGGTGATCTTCTTGATCTTCTAGTTTTCACTCCACTACTTGTTTGCAATTCAAAAACTTTCTTATGTTCTTCTTCTGATGAAGAATCAGTTTTAGAATCTAAAATATCCTTTTAAACATTCAAATTTTGCAAACTATCAATCTTCTTGATCATGAACTGAAAATAGTATTTCTTAAGCCTTTATAGTAACAAAGAATTGTTGATGTGCTAAAATTATAAGGCTTATGAACTTAGAGGCTAAATTTTCATCCCTCCTTCTGGCACCAAAAGAACTATTGGTGACCGTTTGTGACTCGACCGCCAACAAGTGTCCTCGAATAGGATTTAGGTGGTTGCTGGTCTTTGGCAACACCAAGGCCTAGATACCTCCAAATAGACTTAGTAGTTAATGTGAGTATGTGTGTGTGTTGTTGTGGTGTGCGGTTATGTAAAATGAAACGATTTCATTGTGTGTAAACTACAAATGACTTATCTTAAAGAGATTCAACCAACTTTGCCAGGTACTGTGAGTTGTTGAGAGTTTCTATTTTTTTCAATTGCCTAGTATATGGGGTCCTTATAATACCTACTTGTAACAAATAAAATTTTGTAAAAACATTTCAGCACAACTCTACGAATCTACTTCTAATTTTCCCCAGAGAAAGAGATAGTTCCACAAGAAAACTAAAAATAGAGCAAGATTCAATGGAAATAGATAGAAAGGAAAGCATATTTGTGTTAAGACCTCAAATATTTAAACAAGGTAAAATTATATGAGTAAACACTTCGTAGTAAAGCTATCCCAAATTTAATATCTATAAATTATTCAAACTTCCAAGGCTCAAATAAGCAGTTTCTTCAAGACAATCCTACTATGCTACCAAAAATTGTTACGTAAACTATCACGTACGAGACTCCATTTTGGCTAGATAATGGATGTCAACAATTGCATTCAACAGAACCTTCAAAAGACTTGACAATTTCTGATTGAAATATCACAGAGATTCACTTTAAAGATAAAAAGAAGCTATTCTGGTCCCATCAAAATACCAAAGATTTTCTGAACCCTCTTGACTATTGAATCGTTCAACGGCATGACTACAAGCAGAGGCTCTCTGACAATGATCTTAATAGTAGTTCTTATACGTTGCACAATAACCAAATTCACTACTAAAAT
>MNCI01033122.1:369129-416848 GCA_015680685.1 Gnetum montanum
GGAGTAATTGTACCAATAAAATCCAAACTCCATTGCTGAAATGGTCTATCTGCAACTACTGGCTTTAAAGAGGCTCTAGCCCTTTTAATCTTGGGCCCATGAATTTGACATTTATAGCATTTTTGAATATTTGAACTAATGTTTTGATACATGGAAGGCTAGTAATATCCATATCGAAGTATATGTTGCATAGTCAATTTAGGGGATTCATAAAATAAATTCAAATGGTCATGAAATTGTTTCAAAAAGAAACTAATTTGATCATTATGAACACATTCCAATAAAACTCCCCGAAAATATTTTCTATATAATATTCCATCTATAATAATGAAGCTTCATGCTCTTTTGAAGAAAGCTCTCTTTTGACTTGCAGTTAAATTATTTGAGATTTTCCTTGTACTAAGAAATTTGAGAATTTCATCATACCAATTCTCTTCATGGCTATCAAGTGTACATACTTCACTTTCTTGGGCCATTAACTAGGCTAGTCCCATTCCCTTAATTTTTTTGCATATTTCTAATGAAAATCTAAAACTTTGCAACTTTATAAGTCATTTTCCTCTTTTTAATCCAATCTCATTTTATGCTGGGAATCGCTTGACTGCAGGTTCAATTAGAATAATGTGGACTAATGAACTTTCCAAATAATATTTAAAATGTTGAAGTGCTTTCATGACTGCGAAAGCTTGTTTCTCTAAGTTTGATTAATTTAACTCTAAAATTTTCAACTGATACGCAAAAAATCCAATTGGTTCATATTGACTTTCATCATCCTTTTGTGTTAGAACGGCAACAATAGAATCATTTGAAACAAAAGAATATAACCAAAAGTCTTCTTTAAGCCTAGGATTTATCAAATATGGATCCTCTTGTATAGCCTTTTTGATTTCTGATAAAGCTCTCTTTGACTCTATTGTTTTCTCTACTTAAACATCCTTTTTTAGCATATGCATCAAAGGTTTGGTAATTTCAGTAAACACGGAGATGAACTTTTTCACAAAGTTTATCTTTCCAAAGAAAGATCTAAGAGATTTTTTACTTCTGGGATGCTCAATATTCCGGACTGCTTGGATTTGAGAATTCTCTATGGAAATTCCTTCTTGACATATCACATGGCCTAATAAACTTCCGAATTTAACCCCAAAGATACACTTCTTAGGATTTAATGAAATACCAAACTCAAGACATCTATCAAAAACTTGTTGGATATGATTAATATGATCTTCTTTTTTCTTTGAGAATATTGTAATATCATCCAAATAAACCACCACAAATTTTCCTAATAAATCGTTGAATGCTAAATCCATTACTCTTTGAAACGTAGTTCCAGCATTTGACAATCCAAATGGCATTCTTTCGTAGGAAAAATTTCTCCATTTGGTGATAAATGATGTTTTGTATCTATCATTCTTATCTACCATTATTTGATTATAACCTGAGAAACCATCTAAGAAAGAATATACTTGACAACCTGAGACTTTAATCAGCATCTCATCAATTCTTGGAAGTGGATACTTATCCTTTTTTGAGGAATCATTCAGATTTCTAAAATCTACACAAAGCCTTATATCACCATTTTTCTTTCTCACTAGAACAAGGTTAGCAAGCCATGTCGAATATCGTATCAGATATATGATTTGTACTTGTAACAACTTCTTAATTTCAGCTTCCATAGCTGGTTCAAACGATGGATTAAATTTCCTTTGTTTTTTCTTGACTATTTTGCAACCTTCTATTATAGGGATCTTATGTGTCATCACGTCTTGCCTAAAAGCTTTAAGATCATCATAAGACCAAGTAAAATTATCCAAATTATTTCTTAGACATGTTAACAAGTTTTGCTTGAAACTTGAATCTCTTTCCTTTGTAACATTCAACATCTTTGGCATCATGTCTAAGCCAAAATTCACTACCTCGAAAGCTTGACTATCTGGGTTTTGTAAATCTTTTCCAGTAAGTAATTTTTTCTTGAACTCATGTTCCAAGTCAATCATCCTTTTTGGAATGAAATTAACTTTGGAATTTGATGATGTTTCAGGTATCACTTGACCCTCAAATTCTTGTTTGTTCCTCATAAATATTAGTAGTTGATTATCATCTTTAAATACTTGTAAATGTATTATATTATCTGGTACTGATGCTTGATGTTCTTCTTCAATCATGAAATCTTTGTAACTTTCTATTATTTGCATATCCAATGTTGAAGCTACCTTTGCCAAATCATCTGCTATAAGATTCTCTACTCTATTTATATGTTTTATTTGGCAATGTTGAAATTGATCTAACATCTTACAAGAAAGTTGCTTATAAGGTCTTAAGAATGAGCTCTTTACTACACAATTACCCTTTACTTGTTCACAAACTAATCTTGAGTCTCCTTTTATAGTGATTACTCTAATCTTTTTGTCTAGAGCTATTCTCATACCAATACATAAAGCTTCATACTCCACCTTGTTGTTAGTGCAACGGAAAGATAGATGAATTTCTTTGAAAATTTCAGGTGAATCATTCCTTAAAATAACTATACCAGCTCTTGCACGCTTTGAATTACATGAACTATCAAAGTATAACTCCCATTTATCCTCTTACTTTGATTGTCCTTTTTCAGAATCATAATTTTCTTGGAGTGTACAAATTTTATTTTCAACACCTCCTTTTTCAACCATTTTACTTTTTCCATTTGAAGTAATGTTATCAATCATCAAAGGTTCTCTATAGATATATATCTAATTTTGTTCTCCTTTTCAAGGTAGCCACATGTGAGAATAATCTGTTGATATGTAACCCGAGATATTCTTACTCCAACTTCTACTCAATAAGAGACTATGTGAATCTAGTATATCTACCACTTGAATAGTTACTCTACCTCTAATGCAAGGTTTAGAACCAATTTCCAATAGGACATTTGGTAATTAACCCACAATCTTCACTCTACTTTTATCCACTTGAACAATCTTTTTATTTGATTTTTCAGGAATCAAACCAAGTTTCTTACATATAGACAATGGCATTATAGTAGATGTAGCTCCAGAATCAACCAAACAATTGTGTAAGTATTTATCCTTCAATTTCATTATCAAGAGAAAAGGAGGAGCTTCCTTATCATATGAAGTCTTTAATTTCTCATCATTATGAGACACATAACTTAACTCTGATTCTCTAACTGTCCTTTTACCTTTAATGAACTCTAATGCCTTTCTTTGCTGATCTCCTATTTGAAGCAACTGGTAAAAGCTAATATTGGCCTTGACATGTTTAAGGTCTTCAATCAAATCATATTCTCCATCACCAATAAATCTTCGTTTCTTTATCCATTTATTAAAAGACTGATTTAGATGCTTTGCTCTACTTGATTGTCTTTACCTTTATTCTTATCTCTTCTATTTGGCTCAAAATATTTTCTCTTAGTAGATGGATCTGTAATAACATTTGGGGGTCTAGAAGTAGTTAGTCTTTCTTTTGATTGGAGATTATATCCATTTTCCTCATTGTTATTACATTCCTCATCTGAATACATATCTTCTTCAGAACTCAATAAAGAAGAAGTATCGCTAGATCCATTGCTAGAAGATTTACTTGCATAGTGAACACTAGATAGCTCATTATCAGATTCAATATCAAGAAAGTTAGACACAATAACGTCACTTTCATCCTCATCTTTTGCTAACTTAGTATCTTGATGTTTATGCTTTCTACTTTTCCTTTCTTCCTTGATATTAACTCTTGCCAAGGCTTTTTTAAGCTTCACTATTTTTTTAGACATATCTCTCATTAATTGTCCTTTTTCAGATCCTACTCTTTCATGTTCTTGCTCTATCTTAACATGAGATTGACCTGGTAAAGCTTTAAATCTAGCAAAATATTACATATGAAGCATAACTCTTTCTTCTCTTTTTTGAATCGCAATATTTTCTTCAGGATTCAAGTTCAACTATTTTTCTAACTGTATAGCTTCACTAAAGTAGTCATTTAGTGTAGTTAAGTTTGGAGTTCTCCTTAAAAAAATTGAAATGTTGGGATTGATAGCCTTAAGATAAGTTTCTTTAAGCATTTCTTCTGATGGCCTATATTGTCTTTGAAAGAGTCCAGAAATTCATTGAAACTTGATGTTAAAATCTCTAATTGACTCTTTAACTCCCTACTTAGCTTATATCAGCCCATAGTATGGTTGTTCTTGATTTAATTAATTACCAAACTGGGCTAAGAAAAGATTCTTCATATCATCCCAACTTGTAATACTATTACTTGGTAAGTTCGAACACCAAATCTGAGCCATATCCTTTAGATTTGATACAAACAACCTACAATCTTGATCTTGATGTTGAATATTTGCATGAGCTAAAGCTAACTCAAATATGTGAATATATTATTTAGCTAAATATTTGTAAACTACCTTAGGAATATCATTGTAATTTTGAAATCCTAATGGTGTAACTCCTTGCCAAGGATTTTCCATCCTATTCCTTTGGATAGTTAAACTCTTAGACTTTCTAGATCTTCTCTTATGAATTGATAAACTAGATATTATGGGTGATCTACTTGATCTTCTAGTTTTCACTCCACTACTTGTTCCCAATTCAAAATCTTTCTTTTCTTCTTCTTCTGATGAAGAATCAGTAATAGAATCTAGAATATCCTTTGAAACTTTCAAATTTTCCAAACTATCAATCTTCTTGGTCATGAACTGAAAATATCTAATTTCTTAAGCCTTTATATAACAAATAATTGTTGATGTGCTAAAATTATAAGGCTTATGAACCTAGATGCTGAATTTTTAGCCCTCCTTCTAGCACCAAAAGAACTATTGGTGACCATTTGGGATGCGACTGCCAACGAATGTCCTCGAATAGGATTTAGGTGCTTGTTGGTCTCTAGCAACACCAAGACCCAGATACCTCCAAATAGACTCAGTAGTTAATGTGAGTATGTGTGTGTGCTATTGCGGCATGCGGTTTTGAAAAATGAAACAATTGCATTATGTGTAAACTATAGATGACTTATCTTAAAGAGATTCAACCAACTTTGCCAAATACTATGAGTTGTTGAGAGTTCCTATTTTGTTCAATTGCCTAGTCTACGTAGTCCTTATAATACCTACTTATAACAAATAAAATTTTGTGAAATCATTTGAGCACAACTCTATGAATCTACTTCTAATTTTCCCCAGAGAAAGAGATAGTTCCACAAGAAAACTAGAAATAGAGCAAGATTCAATGGAAATAGAAAGAAAAGAAAGTAGATTTGTGTTAACCTCAAATATTTAAACAAGGTAAAATGACACGGGTAAACACTTTGCAATAAAGCTATCCCAAATTCAATAACTACGAATTGTTCAAACTTCCAAGGCTCAAATAAGCAATTTCTTCAAGACAATCCTACTATGCTACCAGAAATTTTTTGCGTAAACTACCTCATACGAGACTCCATTTTGGCTAGATAATGGATGTCAACAATTGCGTTGAACAGAACCTTCAAAAGACTTGAAAATTTTTGATTGAAATACAATGAAGATTCACTTAAATATAAAAAGAAGCTATTCTAGGCCCATCAAAACACCAAATATTTTCTGAACCCTCTTGACTATTGAATCGTTCAACGGCATGACTACAAGCATAGGATCTCTTACAACGATCTCAAAAGCAATTCTTATACATTGCACAATAACCAAATTTACTACTAAAATGCTCTTAACGCTTTCAAACAGAAGCACTTCTATGGCAAAATTTTAATAGAAATTTTCAATCGTACAACAAGAACAATAAGAGCAATCTAAAAATCCAAAAATTACTTGCCAAGGATGATACCATCTAAACCACTAGCTAAACAATTTAAACAAAATAAAAAATAAAAAACATAACTCATAGGACCATGACAAAGAGGCTAAAATCTTTTCTTTAGGAAGTCATCTTACAAGCAATCTTTCACACTTTCTTCTTTACAAATGCTCTTCTCCAAAGACTCAAAGTGTGTCTCCAAGTGAGAGCCCAAGTGCTAGTTAGTAGCCTTCCAAAGTGTGATGTCAATGTCTTCTCCAAAAAGTATGATCTTCCCGTCCTCAAAGTCTTATATTGTCCTCCCTTTTATAGGGTTCAAAGGTGGTTACATACTTAAAATATCTTAGCTAACTTCTCTCCCAAGTAAGGGAGTTACAACTTACCCATGTAGTTAGGAGATATTTCTCACCAATTTAATTGGGAAGTTATGTAGTTGGGAAGTTGTACATAAAGTTAGGAGGAATTTATGCTAACACTAATATTTGTAAATATAACAAATATAATATTAAAAATATAATATTACAAAAATTTTCTCATTAATATTACAATTATTTTATGGGTAGTAACTTATATAATAATGTTTGAAAAATAATGTTTTAAAGCCTTGGAATAATTAAATTAAGAGGTAAGTCTTTCACACTATTAGCGTATGTGACATTGCTGAATTAATCACCAGACCATTTAAAATTTTATTTTTGATGAATAAAACTGCAACTCTGATTCACCAGCATCAGCCCAAAATATCTCTTGACAACTGTCTTAGTGTGCCTTTGTGTCTTTGTTGTTGTGTTCCATGGACTAGTATGCGATATTGAATGCTTCGGCATCGGGCATGGCTGCTGTTTCGGATTGTAGGTTTCAAGGGTGAATGACATTTGTGATTACTATTTTTCACAACCTAAATGTTTGAAATCAATTCCCAGTTGTGATGTTTTTTCTATTTTCAATCTTGTTGCAGCAATTAACCTATTTCTATATTTTCCAAGGTTGCACAACCATGAAATTCGTCAAGTTGTTTGAGAATAGTGTTGAGGCAGGTACGGTTTGGTGATGCGTAGAACAGTGGTGCAGAAATGGATAGGGTTTGGTGGTGAAATCAGTCCTCAGCTGCCAATGTGGACTGCTGCGTAGAGCAAGAGCTCACGGTTGTAGTGGCAGTGCTGGAGAAGAGGGTTGTTTGAAGATGAAGATGGGGTTTGAACAAAATGCGATTCTGTTTCTGTGTGTGGATAAGGGTTTCAATTTTTATCTTTGCTGTCATGTCCATGGAAATGGGGTTTTACCCCTCAGGGACTTGGCCGTGCCCATAGCGACGTCAATTTTTTATGGTGCCCGTCTATGCCATGATAAGCACCACGCGGGTGGCAATTTTGCACTCCCGCTACTTTAGTGAAAACATGATTTTTCTAGAATGCAGTGATTAGGATCAAACTGAAAGCTTATTTGCATCTCCATTGAAACCCATGGATCATCAAGCTTATTTGCATCTTCTTCGTCTTCTCTTGCAACTACACATTCTTTAGGATGACAAAGGCGCTGTTGATTTTTATTTTTATTTTCTAATTTTTGCAAGGTAGGAATGGCCGCCGAGAATTGGAGTTTCAAATGTTATCTTAAGGCCAAATATAAAACCGAACTTAACAACAAAGATTTTTAATTTCGGACCTTTCCAAAAAGAATTTTTCAGAGCACGTTCTTTAGCAATGCTTTTCATGTAAATAATATAATTCCTTGTTTGCTATTGTACTATCTTCCAATCTCCAATAAGGAATAATATGGCACTTTAATTTTGTATCAAGGAGTCCTCAACATCATTTTATTTAACAACCCATCAACCCATAATCTTAAAGCTGTAAATTTACTTCTAAATTTACAACCATAGATTGTTCGAATTTTTAATAAAATATTCCAATTGTTCCATGGAATGGCCAAATGTGCCAACATAATCAAACTCAGGAAAGTCAAGATAAATTACTGTGGGATACCGTAGTAGCAGGTAAGCATCTCGTTCTAATTTTCTCTTGTTCAACTTTGAACATGCAAAATTTCTTTTTTCGGTAATCTAGAACATCCGTATTCTCTTTGTTACAGAAATCTGGAATCTCTGTCGACTGTAACAAGGTTATACTAACATACTCATCATCCCATAACTTTTAAGCTACATGTTTACTTTTTTAAATTCTCAAACATTCATTATTCCAATTTTGAATATGATAGTTCAACTATTCCATGAAATGGCCAAATGTGCCAACAGGTAGTTCAGCCCAGATCAAGATATCATTAGCCACTATTTTGGCCTGTTCAAATATTGGGACAGGAGACTAATCTACAGGGATTTTTATTTCTGAACCTTATTCCATTTCTATGTTATTAATATCCTGAGGGATCATCTTATCACCATGGATGATTACTTCTCCTCATGCACAGGGAAAATGGATCTCCTGGTGGATGGCTGATGAGAGTACCCTTATTTGAGCCAACTAGTACCTCCCCAAGATTAAGTTGAAACCAGGCATCTCCTCAACAACAATAAACACGACGTCTATAGGGAATTGGTCCCCCACCATGAAGTTGATGTGTACTGTTCCTTTGACTTGCACTCGTGCCCCATTGAATTACTTTAAACATGACATTTTCGTGGGACTAATCTAGTCGATCAAACCCAGTTTATCCACTATGGGGTATGGGATGACATTGGTAGCTATCCCGTCATCCATGTGTACTCTTTGGATTCGGTATTGGCCAACCTATATAGTGATGAACATAGGTGCTATTGTGGCTTGATCCTTTTCTGGGTCATACTTAATGGATTCATCATGAAAATTTAATAGGGAAGGCCAGGGTTGTTTAGTAGCAAGCGGAAGCATGATGGAGTGGATCGCTTCTTCATCCATTGGCAGGTTCTCGTCCATGGATATGGATGTTAACATGCGAACCATGGCCTCATGATGCTTTTGTGATGTCATCAGCAAGTCATAGAGGCTCAACATTGTATTTTTTATTTCAAAGCCTGTTTAACCTACGTAAAAGCATCGAGGAGATTACATCCACGATCTGGTTGTTTATCACCCTTCTCTTCTTCCATTCATCCCAGGAGACGAATCTCTAGGGCAGGCATGGTTTCTAGTTTAGGGTTGCATTTGCTTGGGTTGCGGGAAGATGGTTGTGTTTGCGTAGCATTGTATTTTTTAGAGGGTGGTGCCAAGGATGTTGAGGCAAGGGGCATAGCCCTGGGAAACCCCTGTGTAATTCCATCCTTGGTTGTATTAGTTGTTATACATCCTTCTCCTTTCCTGTTGGGTTGTGATTGAGGCATCGACTTAGAAATTCACCCCTGCGTAGCAGGAGTAACTAATGGTCTTAGCAACCTGATGAAAAATGTGCCCTAGGTGTGGGCATAGGCTAAGTTGTGACTTTATCGATAGTGGGCTATAGAAAAAATGTAGGAGATAGGACCCAGAGAACGAAGGGTTGTTTTGGCTATGCTTGGCCATTGCCCTCCATACTCACCATGTTGATAGTGTACCCTACATTATTTATGTTTAACAAGTCTTGGTACACATGCATGGATTGGTTTTCCAGAAAAATCGGACTACTACTGTCTAAGATCAGTTTACCTTGATCAATCATGCATTGAATGTCATCTTTCAATGCCTAGCAGTAATCCGTTTCATGACCACTTAGCTGGTGATAGTCATAGAAATGATCTAGCCTAACATTTTTGGGGACTGGTGGTTCATTTGGCAGGGCCAAAGAGGGATTCTTAAGCAACTCGGAATGCCTTCTGTGGTTTTTCAAACCTTCCTTGGACACCTTCTTATGTTGAATATGGTCAGTTCCTAGTAATTTCTTTAGAAGTTCTAAAGGCTTTACAGGTAGAGCCACGTATTTTGAATGATCATTATGCTCAAAATTAGGCTTTAGCTGTGGAAATGCCTCAGGGGTGGGTGGAGTTTCTTGGTTGGCACTGTTTGAGCTAGTCATGGGCTTAGTAGGTACCGTAGGTACTTTCTTGTTGTTATTTTTCTTCTTAGCCCCTTCAGCTACCGCTGCTACAGTTGTTTTCATAGTTTTGCCTTCGACCTTACCCTTGCGGTGGGTATTTTTATAGACCACATACACTAGGTCCTTGGTAGCCTGTGCTATGTCTTGAATGCTCTTAGTCTAAGCGAAGACTTGGCTGAGGGAGGGGGGGGATGAGGTAATATAGTTTGAACTTAATGAAGTTGTTGAATGCCCCCTTGAAGATAGCTAACATATGAGCCTCCATGATGGGTTCACAAATTTCGTACAAGGTTGCGCTCCACCTCTGTATAAAATTTTGGACCAGCTCGAGCAGATCTTATTTGACCCCCATGAGCTAATCCAGTGTGACCTCTGGTTTCATGTTGTATTTGAAACAATTTACGAGCTGAGTTAATAGCTCTTCCAAGGCTGAGATGGAAGAGTGTGGGAGTGCTCGATACCAGTCTAAAGCTTTACCTGTTAGGGACATAGGAAAGATACATATGATGGTGTGTGGCCATTGTTGCAATAACAATGACTTTGACCTAAAGGTAACTAGATGGGCATTGGGATTGCCGTCCCCATTGTATTTTTTGAAATGGGGGAGTGGCATCCCAGGAGGCAACAACAAAAAAGGCACTGCTGGGCTGATAGGATCATCATGGTACAAATCCATAACCTGTATTATGTCAAAACTAGCATCCTTGAGGCATTTAACTTCCTTAGTAAGGGTCTGAATAAGCTAGAAAGCTTGATCTAAACATATAGACGAAGAGGTTGTTTGCAGGATTGCAGGATGAGCCACGCTGGGTAGCAGAATAGGGGTGGTAGCATGGCCTATGTGCAATGTTATTGGGACTACCCCTGCATGCATTGCTACTTGTGACATCCACCACCCAGAAGGTGGTGTAGTTGGAGCAACTACCACCGACTGTGCCATGGGATACATTGTTTGTATAGCTAGGGTCACGGACAATGCCCCTGTAGCAGGGTTTAGCACCTACTGGACTTGGTGCTGATGATGAGTGAGATAAGACATCTGCATAGGTTGTGCTACAAAGGATGATGTGTTTGGATTGCACCACACTGTAGTGGTGGGTCCTATCATGTGAATTGGGATGAATGAAAGAACTGCGTGTAATTGTAAAGTAGGCACTGTGTGCACATATGGTGATGTAGGCACAGGTATACGATGAGATGGGTTAGCCAATTGTGAATATGGAGGGATATTCTGTAAAGGAATACCACCTGGGAGGGTAGCCAGAGAGAAGAAATTTCATTGGGCATTATGCACCACATGGTCGACGATAGTCAATGATAATGTTGTAGTGACCATAAACAGCGGGTTTACGTGGGATGCGGTGGAGGGAGGAGCCACGACAAAGCTAGCGTGACTACCTCCCTCGGAGTGGAGGTCTAAATCATCCTACCCATCATGGGATGCCTCATCACGGAACATCTCATCTTGTTGTTTTGCTGATGCCTTGGCCATTAATAGTTGGTCCAACATCCACTGTTGCTAATCTGTTAAATGTATGTAAGCATTAGGCAAAGGAATGAATTCCTTCCCATTACAGTAGATGAACTCGTATTTGCATTTCTCTTCGAGTTCTTGTGGATACATGGGCAAATTTTCCACAAGTTTAGCATAGAGGAAATTGTAATGTTCCCTGCACTGGGCATGTCCCTCAGGCTCTTTATTTTGGAGCCTGAGAGATCGGCGTGGTCACATCAGACTCGTTGGTGGCTCGACCGCAAGAGGTGTAACTTGCAGCATCCAAGGATTCTCGAGGTTAGTAGTGTCAATAGTGGTGGTTGATGCAGCCATTCTCTACGTGGATTGAGAGAAATGATGACAAGGATAAAGATCGCAGGGACAAAGGCAAGCTAAGGTGAAAATAAATGGGCTTTCTACCCTACAGGATTCTAGAGGAATCATCAAAGCAACCGACCTACATCACACAATCTCGTAAACAACCACGAAGGTATTACGTTTATGTCGATCGACAATGGGTACAAATAGCTTACAAGACTACCCATGAAATGTGGATCAGAAGTTCTGGCCCTCCTTCTAGTGCTAGAAAATTGTAACGATGGAAAACAGCGGTTGCTGGAAACATCGAACAAATTTCAGTGTACATAGTTCCAACCTCAGATTCATGTGAGGGTGGTGCTGGGGAAAACAAATCTGAGGTGCCCTTAACGGTCTTGTCAATCAGACAGGAACTTACTTAATCAGTAAATTTTGTAATGATTGAATCATGAAATGAAGATTTCAATGTGAAGGTACAATATCAATTGATGGGAAAATGAGATCTTCTCTAAGATTGGTTCTTGAAGATAGTGATAACGATGCAAAATGATTGTAAAATCAATGTAAGTAAAATGCAAAAAATTGAATTTGGAGAATGTACAATCCCAAAACTTGGGATTGAACTTATGGATAAATATATTGAATACAACGGTTGCAGGTGGACTTCATTTTAGATGAAGTGCATGCCGAAAGCAAGAAGCTATTCAAAGATAAAATAAGAAAATGCTAATCTACCTTGTTCTAACCAATTTGGATGCAAGGGAGTCAGGCTCGAAGAAAAATGTCTGCTAGCTTAAAGTCTCTGATCAAAAGCTTCTCTCCTTCATAGTTGATGCTCTTCTCGTCGTCTCGCCAATTTTTTTTTTGCCAATGCTAACAAAAAATTGCTAACTCTTTGATCTTTGTCAACTGGGGTATTTATAAGCTTAGGGTTAAGAGAGCAATGTGGTTTAGATGACACGTGTCCTGGGCCCACAAAATACCATTGACCTGATGTGTCGTAGTTGAAGCTTGTGTCGCTATGCTGTGTTATGCTCTAAAGCATAGTATAGCATAACTACCCCTTAAGAAGACAGTCCATTTGAGTTTTTCTCTAGTGTTGAATGAATTTTTTTGCAATTATGCTATGATATGCTAGAAAGCATATCATAGCATAATTACTACCACTACCTGAATTTCGTTACTTTTGTAGCTGTGGATAAGTCAACTACACTGATTTCGTTACGCTATGTTACGCTACGTAGCGTAACATGGCGTAATATGACAACAGTTAATATTTTCAATTATGGCCAACTTGCAAAACTGAAGTGTTGCCACTGTGCATCCCTTGTTCTATTTTGTCTTTTGGAGTCTGCTACGCTAAGCTTCGTAGCGTAACTAGCCCTTAGCCAAAAAAGAAAACTTGCTAAGATGTGCCACCATTTCCAATGTTTCCACCACCTAGATGTTCTGACGCCACCCTTGTAAAAGTATTTGCCTAAACTTTGAGACTTTGCTGGATCATTGAGGTCTCAAAATTCACGGTGTTTCAATAGCGTGTTTGAGCTCATTCACAAAGGTGGGAAAGAATACATCCATTCGTTGTATGAAGAAATTCCTCTAAATGATATCTATTCTAGCATCCTAGCCTGATTGATTACGACAAAAGAGTAAGATGACTAGCCTACTTTTTGGAAACAACATGAAGAAGAGAATGAATTCAAGGAAAAATCTAAACTTGAAAATATCATTAGAGGGATATTCAACCAAACATTCCCCAATTCCATAGATCGTTTCCCTAATGTCTTTGTTTTCTCCATGGGCATGATGCCACAATCTTCCACTCCTCCACGTTCTACTATAACAAACCCCACATCAGTTGTAGTAACACATCACACTTAGTCAATGCCACAAACAATAAATTATAACATATCAGTGCCACTTGCAACATAGAAATGAAATACAAAACTATAAATGTTGGGTTTTACAATGCAAATCTAATAATTACTCACATGGGATCCACCATGAAACCCCCCGCAACATAAAGATCATCCACTACGTTTGTCCCATTTGTTCCTCAAGTACCAAAACAAACATCTCTTTCTTTGTTTTGCCTAGAAGCCACAATCATAGTGCAACCTTTTCCTTCTATCATGAAACCCATAGCAAGGCTAGAAGCCTTACAACAGATACAAAAACCTTATGTATAAACTTCACAAACTATGGGACCACCACAAGACTTAGATCAAGCCTTCTAAATGATCCAAGACCTAATAGAGGAATTGAATAGGCTTAAAGCCTCTAGCATGAAAATATTCAAGATTATGGACTTCTACCAAGGTGATCCCAGAAGTCCTATAGTCCCACCCTTAAAAATTCCTCCAATTTTCTCCATTCCATAATTTAGAAAATATAATAGAGAAGGTGACCCTAATGCTTACTTTATGACCTTTCAATCTAAATGTTTACTCTAGCAACCATGGCCTCATACCATCATGATTATTTTCCCTATGTCTTTGATTGGGAAAGCACCTTATTGGTATCACACATTACCTAGATGATCTATATCCTCTCTAAAATACTTAGTAGCCCATTTTGTCAATCACTTCAAGTAGAACTTGAAGCTTGACACAATGCTTGACCAACTCATGAAGGTCAAGCAAGGGCCTTTAGAACCTACATACAAATTCATTTAGTAGTGGAATGGACTACTAAATGAATGAAAAAAACCCATATCCAAAGCCCACTTTTTAGCGATATTCAAGGAAGTCATTAATGACTCCATCAATTTAAAACTTTGCTACCTTGATCCATGGTCTCTTAGCCAAGCATTCTCACAAACTAAAAATATAGAGGATGCTATAGAGGCTAGTCATGATTTGGCCTATATATCATGTAAAATCCAACACACTTGAGGAGACAAAGAAAATAGCAAATAAGGAAACACTATCATATCAATTATGGTCAATGAAAACAAGACCATGGACCAAGTACTGAAGGCCAACCTTCCCAATGCCCCCATCAATGACTACAGTCACCAACCATCAACTTCTAGGATCGATATATCAACAATAAAAAAACCTAACCTTGAAAGGAAGAACAATTCTAAGTACATTTAGTTCCAACTAAAACCATCTAAGATGTTTGATCAACCATTAAGAAGTGCATTCATGCAACATAAAAAAATAACTAAAGCCACTTGAAAGAAATAGGAGCAACTATGTCAAATAGCCAAAGATCCCTCTCAGGAAATGAAGGATGATCCCCTATTGCCTATATACTTCAATCTAGAGTGCTTCTACCATTATCATCAAGTATCGAATCATGATATAAACATCTATTTTGCATTGAAGGATGACCTACAAAGGATGATAGATAGGGAGGAACTAGTATTAGGTGATTCTAACCTAGTTCAATAAAAAAACCAATCAATGCAAGTCTATAACAATCCATTAAATGTCAATTATAGCCCTTATGTTATTTCAGAATTTAACATTGATGAAAATTGGAGACTTACAAGAGAACCATTTGCAATCCAACCATCCCTTTACAATGATAGAGCTTCTTTAGCTTCCCATAGTTTAAGATGTCCCTTTTTTGTGAGGGTACCATCACGAATACCTCTGAGAGAACCTTTCTTCATCAAGGTTTCCTAACCAAATACAACCTAAAAAATTGTAGCCTCAGCAACCACACAATGACCCCCTATGATAGCCAATGCTACTACATCTTCCTTACAACCAATGGCTAACAACCAAAACATTTTAGCTAACAAATGGAGGAAGTATAAGAAACATCGTGATAACAAGGGAGACAAGTAGATGCAGGCACAAAAGGAAGTGGATCCACCAAAGCCCACTCCCATCTTGGCTATACCTTTGACCTCTTCTACCCTATCTCCTTCAACCAAAAATCCATAGGAGGATGATCAAGCCCATAACCAAAATAACAAAGAAAAGCCAGAATAGCAATAGCCTAAAACTAAAGTTTGCCTCTTAGGATGTATGAAGGAAGTAAAGCACAACTACGGTGACAAGAACATGGCCAATGACAAAAACTTCCTTAGTGCAATGGATCAAGTTAAGTAATCCCTGAAGTAGAAAAATACCACCATAAGATTATATGACCTAATTATGACTTCCACCATACATCGTGAGATGCTAGTTAAAATGTTGACCTCCATACCTATTAGTAAGGATATTCCTACTAATGAGGAAGCCATTCATGCAATGATGATTCCTCCCTCACCAATGAAGGAAAAATCAACACCCTTATCATTTCACAATAGCAAAATTACAGTTAATCCCCAAAATGGTAAGGTGACTACAGCCCCTATATTCATAACCATACATAGAGGATAATTTAAAATACATCAAGTGCATGTTGATGATAGAGTAGTAGCCAATGTCATCCCATGCACCATCACTGAATGCTTGGGTTTAATTGAGAAAGTACAACCTATGATCACTAAAACTTTTAAGTCCTTAAATGGATCAAGAGGTCTATTTCCTTAGAGTTTGTAGCTAGAGATTAATTTCCTACAACTGTAAACTACTTGGTGGTAGAAGAGACACCAGGATTCAACCTAATCTTGGAAAGACCTTAGTTGGCTCAATTACAAGTTGTCTCCTCATCCATCCATCAACAAATTCACCTTCCTTATGAGGGAGGTAAAATCATCATTCATGGTGACAACATAGCTTCCCTAGCTATCAACATCATAGGCATAGAATAGGGATCTAAAGTTGAGCTTCAAGAAGAAGCTCCTAGCCATGAAGAGCAATAACCCAAGATAACCAATGATGATAATGAGAAGCAATATGATATGTTATGAGACGAAATCCATTTTAACATTTTAGGAAAAGGGGATGGAAAATACAAGCTTATGTAGAGTAGGCCTTACTGATGCCCTAATCTTTCAAGGATTAGGAAAAATATACACAAGTAAAATTTACATTAACCTTCACGCACCTTTATGGCCAAATGCAATGATAGCAAAATAGCCTTATTTTTCTTTTGCAATAGATTATATATTTGTTATTTTATGCATGTATCCATAAATTTATTTGCATGTTACCTATTTTTTACAAACTTTATTTATTGTTATTTATGTTTTAAACATTAAAAAAGCATCTCTTTTGGACCTAGCCTACGATGGATGAAAATTGGCACTATGGTCTGTTATGACCTTAAACTAACATTCCTATCCACTAAGACATAAAACTAGCATCATCCACTACTAAGGCCTAAAATTGTCACTATGGTTGGCTATGACCTTAAACTAGTATTCTCATCCACTAAGACATTAAATTGGCAAAGTAGCCATAATCTCACAATATGACCCATGCCCACGATGGCCTAAAACTAGCAAATGTTCTTTTCATTATGATATCTCTTTTTGTTTAACCTATGATCACATTGATTTAATGTTACAACAAAAAAATCAACATAGCCATTTACAATGTTTACAAAATTTACAACTATAGATGCGTATAGACAAAAATGAAACCAAATATTTAGATTTAAAATTAAAATGTCCATGAATACAATGTGTAGTAATGATGTCCAAGAGTAACCATCCATAACATAGTCTTAGCTAATCATAGCCATCAACATAAAAATAAGAAAACATATCCAACAAGCTAAACTAAAGGAGGCTACTAAGTAGCATTTGAAGGATGGAATGGTGGGTCATTCCCACCCTCATTGCTAGGGCCACTAATGTCTCATGAGGCCGAAAATGCAAAAAAATATAGTCAGTTAGTAAACCATAGCCAAGACCATGACTTAAAACCAAAAGTTAAAACATAAAATAGATCAATCCTATAGAGAGTTCAGTTCCAACACTTCCAAGGATAGATGGAGAAGGCCTTCCTCCAAATGATAAAGGATTTGGTCCCCCATCATGTTAACCTAATCAACATCCGCAAGATCAACACCAAAAAGAATGCTAGATCTATCTATGGGAGTCCAAGTAGGAGGCTCATGAGTAATAGCAACTATATCAATCTCACTCGCAATGGTAGTGATCTAAAGTGTATGGGATTTCTTCACTTTGAGAGTGCTTTCAAAGAGTTGATGAGCACTCTCTACTTGGATCCCCTAAATGAAAAACTCTCTTTTGTCAGTCAACTGACTCTTCTTTAAGCCATTTTAGGTAAACCCTAAGATTGGCTTTATACTACTACTTGTGGGCCTTTTGTGTCTTGTGCCATTGAAATACCTAAGCACAATGATCCTTCCAGTCTTCAACCTTTTCAAAGATGAGGTCCATCTACATACATTTCTCCACCATCACCAATAGGAACTATCACTTTGTCTTGAATGACATGACAATAATGAGCCCATGTGATCTCCTTAGTTCGTAACTCCCCCAAGTTAGCCACTTGGGTTTCCAAAAATACTTTATGGTCTTAGAGATCCCTAATCATGTCCTCCTACCTTTGAACCTTTTCCCTCAAGGTCATAACTTCCTTCCATAGGAATTTTTTGGACCTATCTAGCTCCCATTAAGCTTTTGTGCATGACATTGCTAAATCAATGGTAGTGTCATACAACTTCATGGGTACACTAAAAAAGTTAAATGGACTAGGCAAAGAGTCTACCTTTATGTCCCTATTGCAGTCCCACTCCATGGATGAAACTGCACAAAGCATGAAAGGAAACTATAAGACACAAACTCAAATAGCCATAATTCAAACAAACTCTATAGCCAAAGCACGTAAAAGAAAAATCCTAACCTATCTCAGGTGCAACCTAATGTAATCAATTAGTGATGTCCTTAGCCATCCCATGCAAGAAATCCACTTTTTCTATAGTCTCTACCCATGGTTTCATGTGAAACTTAGGGATGGAAGCTTGCACTAGTGGCTTAGGAACTATTGTAAGCATAAAATCATCGAATGGTTAGGATGACAATCGAATGTGACCAATGCAATATAACAAAAATATTAAGGCATCAGTATACCTAGCTACTCCTCCTCTTCCTCCTTTGGGATGATGATGGGAGAGGTACCTAGTACCACGTCACCAAACAAGGCATCTAAATCATCTATAGTTGCATTGGCAAGTCCTTCAACCATGGGTTTGTTTATGAGCACCTCTTTTACATGCCTTTTTTCTGCATCTACAGTAGCTTGGGCTCACATAGAAAACCAATTAACACATGAAACCATAAAGTAGCCATAAAATTTTAAAATGTGAAATAGCCAAAGATAAATAAAGCATACCTACCATTTCTTGCTATGATGGCTTAATCTTAAACTTAAGCTTCTTCAGGGTAGGCTACTCTGATGCTAGTGGTGCCTCTTCCATGGGCCTCTTAAGTTTCTCTCTAGCTATCCTTTTGGCTTCCATGTGTCATCTTCTAGTATCCTAAACATTGGTAGGAAATGAGAAGGGGTCATCATCATCACTACTATCATAAGACTTGTACTACCTAGCATCAAGATTCTTAGTGGTGATGGATAATGTGTCATCCACCCCCTCTAGTGGGTTCTGAGCCTACACCATTGGATAAATGTATTTTATCCAAGGCATAGAAAGCTAACATGGGTCTTTGAAAATCCATTTCCCATTTCTATACACCACCAGAAACTCCATAAACCTCTTTAGATAACTTGTGAAAAATACAAAGTGCATATGGATTATAGTAGAGGTATAAACACAAATTCTAAGAATCTCCTCTTAAAGCCTAGTAGACCAATCAAATTTGATGCCTTCCATCAAGACCTTATTAAAGGTCCAACCCTATGCAAGGCTAATCACTTTATTTTGTGATAGTAGTTTGGGGAATGTACAAGACCTAAACAAAGGATATGATTCCTTTCCATCATGGTTCGTGAAGCTATTCATTAAAATTCCAAAGTGGTCCATCCTATCATGAGGGAAACCTTGGCCCCACTAGTAGGAACCCCAAAAAATTCATGAAAGGGCCCACCACCTATGTCAATGTTCACCTTAACATCCCAAATGATAGTGCTAAAGCAACCAACCTCCTCATCAAAGGAATTTATAACATGCAACATCTCTGTAGTAGTACTAGAAGGAATAGGTACCATAAATACATTAATTAAGCCTCCATGCTATATTTTTTCTTGAACATATCTAGGTGCCTATTCCCTTAGCCACTCTTATGCTAATGTCACATCACCAAACTTTAGGATGAGGATTTCCTCATGGTGTGATCCTAAAAGTGGTATATTAACATCAACTGAGGTATAAGGTCCTACGAAGTAATAACCAAAGGTTATTAAAACACCACAAAATTCTAAGCTTAGTACCTCTCCAACAAGAGTCGAGCTAAGTCATGATGCTCCCCAGCATCACTGAAGCTTGAGGGCCACATAGATAGCTTCAAGCAGAGTCGAACTTAACAAGAAATGGTTCCCTAGGACCTGCAAACGACCACGGCGACATCTGGCATCAAACATGGTGACTTCGAAGCTCAAGATACTGGGTTTTAACTAAGTATGCAGTATGTAGCGTACATTCCCAGCGTATATGCCTAGCATACACACCCAACGTGCATGCCTCACATGTACGCTCAGCACGTACGACTAACGTGTACGCCCAGCATGCGATCCCAAAGACAGCATGGAAACAACACTTCAGAGTAAGATTTTGTACAAAGCATCAACTCACAGGAATAGAGCAATTATCAAGTGTCATCATGGGCTCCAGAAAGTCAAATTATGGTTTCGACATCATGCACTTTGGAGTTCATACTCTAAGCATGTACATCCTGAATGCCCAACGTATACGCCCAGCGTGTACAAACAGCGTGTACGCCCAGCGTATACGACCAATGTGTACGCCTAGCATATACGCCGAGTGTATATGCCCAGCATGTAGAATGTGTATGCCCAGTGTGTAGCATAATGTATACCAATCAAAGCTCACTAGAACCGTGTCAGATCAAGGCCAACCGAGCTGAACATCCACAGGCAGCATTCTCGTGACATCCGAATTCAAATCTGAGGGCTGAATGACTTCTTTTGTTTTAGTTAAGTCTATACGCCAAGTTCACATGCCCAATGTGTATACGCTGGCGTACAGCAGTATACGCTGGTGTGCAGCACACTGTACACTTCTAAAATTTTATTCCTTCACACTCAGTCAACACACCACATGTCACCCAACCTGAAAGTCTAGCACTCCACAACCAATCATCCGCTCTCAGACCTGAGTCTAATGTCTAAACTTGTATAAAAACCCTAATTTTTGACCAGATCAGGGTTGGGGAAAAATTAGAGGCATCTTGGAAAAAATTCGGGCAATCCACACTAAGAAAATCCAGAACCCTGCATCCTATACGCTAGACTTCAACCCTGCACACTAAGCATACATTGTGCCTGCAGTTCAAACCGGCACACTTTCATCCCTCCGCATCCACCAGGGCTCTTCATCTGCCTTGTGTCAGATCCACAACTACATTTAGACTGGTGCATTGTAATCTACATTATTTTTGCAAAAAATTTGTTTCATTTCTGGTCAAGATCTGTTATAGTTTTCACCTATTCTAATTTACTTCTACATTTGTTTCCTTGCACGTTTATATTCTGGTTCACATTTAATACGTTGTTTATGCATAACCCAGTGTATTGCATATTGGTATACATTGGGGAAATCCTTGTCTGATCCACGTGTGGACCACCCAAGGTACTCTACCTTCATCTGTTCCAGCTCGCCCTCAAGCAAAGGTAGGGTCTTCTATGCGTGTCCTGAGATATCTTGATTTCAGTTTCATTACAGCTGGAGAACGACAATTTCAGAAAGTATAGAAAATGGTGCTAGAAGGAGGGCCTAAAACTATTTAAACTTACTTTGATGTCATAACTCGGTCTTCCCAAATTCACATTGCACCGACACCAAACCGGGCTCTGAAATTCTTAGATCTGTACCCCATTCTATAGAATTCCTAGCGTCTACATGCTGCTCAGTCTACGTTGTACGTAGTACACCCTGTCTACATGTTGTACAACCTACCTGTATGTTGTATGTTGTAGACCCTCTCTACACGCTGCTGAGTCGACATTGTACACTGTAGACCCTGTCTACATGCTGCTCAATTTACACTGTATGTTGTAGACCCGGTCTACACACTGCTCAGCCTACCTCTACATTGTACGCTGTAGACCCTATCTACACACTGCTTAGCCTACCTGTACGCTGTATGTTGTCTCTGTACATTGCTGGCTGAAGCCTATACATTGATATCCAGTCTATACGCTATACACTGCGAACTTAGGTGTACGTTCTGATAAGTATACCAGTTTCATATCCCTTTCACTGTGTTATATTCACAATCGTTTGCCCATCACAGATATTTTAGGCCCCAGGGCCATTCAACAACCCGTAGTCGGACCCATGGCAAGGCCTCGCCATTCTCTCAGATTGCAAAGGAGGAACCCATCATTTAACATTATAACCCAGGATCAATACAATTTCATATGCGTAAAAATACAAGCTGGCCTAGCCGTGGATCAAACTGAAATGGAGGTTAAGAGACAATACAAACTGTTTCATAGGGGAGGACATGAGTTCATCCCTTCCCTGTATGACATCATCCCTCTTCCATAGCACTATTTTGAGCTCATCTCACAGCTCCTCCTACTAAGAAGTCAGTCTCTAGACCAATCTGTGGAAAATCCTCAATTGGAAGAGGAGGATGATTTCGTAGCTCAGTCCAAGCACAAAGNGTGGAAAATCCTCAATTGGAAGAGGAGGATGATTTCGTAGCTCAGTCCAAGCACAAAGATTCGTACCATACCCTCAGCCCACAAACTTATGCAAACCCGTTGTTTCACCCATTCACGGGGGAAACAACGTCCCTCCAACCATTTAAAATCACTCAAGCACATGTGCCTCAACNTCCTCCAACCATTTAAAATCACTCAAGCACATGTGCCTCAACAAGAGGCATCCACTCTTGTCCCCACTCCTCCTATGACTAATGCGCATTTCAATACGCTACCCCTCACTATTCCTCCTGCTACCATAGTACCCCCATTCTTACAAATACAACCTCCTCAAAATAATGTAGGAGTAACCTTCCCACCCCGAGTGATCAGGATGCCACATGTGATATCGGCTTCTACATCCGCTCACTATATACTGCGGATCCAAAACCAAGGAGCATCCTTTACAATTGTCACTCAACAAGTTTAGGGTGTTCCTACACAAAGTGTGACCGGGCGATGGGATGCGATTGGTGCTCAACCGCATCAACCCCCTCACTATAACATACCGCCTCATACAATTTTACCTACTAACATCCCTCAAGTACAACCACAACAACAAAAACAATCCCTTACCTACAATGTGCCGCCCCTATTACCACCCACCACAAATATTCCGCAAGCGCAACCTCCAACCACCCAACTTTATTTCTTCCAGCCTACTATCCAACAATCTAATTTGTATACTGTAAAACATCATCAACCTACTATCTCACCTAGTTCCCAAGACTGGGTTGATGCCAAAAAGCTAATGCAAGAGCTAATTGACGAGGTCAAACGCCTCAAAACAACCACTGACGGAGAGCTTAAGGTAGTGGATTTCTATCACGATGACCCTATCAACTCTTCAGTTCCACCTCTAACACTACCTAAGGGTGTTTCCTTACCCACGCTAACTAAATACAATGGGGAGATAGACCCCAATGCCCACCTTATAACGTTTAGATTAGAATGCGTGCTACTTTAGACATGGCCACATGCCATTCTGCGAGTGTTCCCCATGTCCCTCACAGGGAGAGCACTTGATTGGTATCAAGCCTTGCCACGAAACTCAATATCTTCTCTAGAAGATTTGTTACACTAATTCGTTACTAGGTTCAAGTATAACTTGAAGCCTGAAGCACTGCTTGAACCTATCCAAAAATTCATTCAACGGTGGAGTGCTACCCTCAATGAGCTCCACGAGCCAATCCCGAAGACGTATCTCCTCACCATCCTAAATGGCGCTGTTAGTGATTTTGTCAAGTCCAAATTATATTATCTCAATGCACGCACTCTTAGTCAAACATTTGTAGAAATTAAGAACATAGAGGAGGCAACCCAAAACAGCCACAACCCTACCTATTCAGCCTTTAAAAACCAACATAATAAGAAAGACAAAGAAAAGGCTAAAACAACTATAGCGGTAGTAGCGGAAACACAACAAGCAGATGTGGGACAACAAGGCAAACCGCCCGCTACCCCTACTAATTACGCTAGACCCGCTCCTATGACTACGCCCGAATCATCCACATCACAAAATCCTACACCGAGTCATGCGAGAAACTTCGAGAGGAAGGACCCCTTTGAATATACGTCATTACCCATGAAATCCTTGTAATTGTTCGACCAAATCTTGAAGCCCGGACTGATGAAACATAAAAAATTATCCCCCACAGCAATCCATAGACATGATCGGTTCTGTCAATTGGTTCAGAACCCAAGCCTGACAATGCCAGATGAGCCCCTAGTTCCAAAAGGCTTTAGAATGGACCATTTTTGTGATTATCATCAATGTAATGGGCATGGAACTGACTATTGTTTCACCCTAAAACAAGATATCCAACAGATGATCGACGAAGGTCAAATCACTTTTGATGAAGCTAATTTGGTCCAACCACAAAACCAAGCCATGGGCATATATAAAGATCCTCTAAATACTAAAGAAGCACCATATATAATTAACACCATCTACTTGGACAACGAACCAGAAACACCTAGGATTAACACCATCTATTCAGATCACGAGCAGCCAATACCTAAGAGACCATTTGTAGTGCATATTCCACCCACTGTACAAACACCTGTGCCATGTATCCCGCTTAGCCCGCAAAGACGTTATGTCATCCAAATACCCCCCTATGTAGAGACCTCTACCATGCCACCACCAAAACCATACATAGTACATATACCTCCCGCCACTACTGCCGCAAATACACAATCACCTCTTACTCGGCTTGCTCCCTACGGAGTCTAAGTATCACCTATGGTCGCAACTACGAAGGTACAACCCCCTGCTAGGCCAACTTCATATGTTGTTAGGATACCCGAACGTCCTGATGACCACCAATCCTCCACTCCGCAAGCATAGAATAAATCGATCTCCTATGTCATCAGGATGCCTAGCTAGCCTGACACTCAACCACATTCAACCATGAAACTGCAACCCTGCCCTACTCCATACATTGTAAATATTACAAAGCAACTTGAGATTCTGAAATTGACTGTTCCCCCACGCCACACACGAGAATGCTTGGCAGAAAAGCTTACATGGGAACGCTTGGAGAAGGAACGTCAACGACTAGCCTTAGGACCTCCCAAGCCTACCCCGCTAAGTGCAATACCCATGATATCACCTAACAATAAACCAAACACAGGCTATGAGGGTGACTCATCTAGAAAGCATGATACGTCTAGATCAACGATTGTGGATAAAAATGATAAACCAACTACGCATGAGATAAAACTATTGGGCCCGATGGACCAAATGACTATCGACAAACATACGCCCAACGGTAAAGATTTAGCAACAGCTCTAACAAAGGTCATGCAGGTGCTTAAATAGAAAAATACTTCATTAAGCTTATACGACCTAGTGTTAACTCCTCAAACCCACCGCGAAGCCCTAGTACGCATGTTGACATCCATCCAAGTAAGCGAAGACTTACCTCCAAATGAACCTTCAATTCATGCGGTAATGTATTCACCTCAAGGATCGACTCCTAAGTCACTAGATTTCCACAATGAAAACATCAAAATGGATGAGAAAACAGGAGAAGTGACAACCGCACCTATGTTCATAATGATACAAGTAAATCAATTCAAAATACATAGGGTGCATGTAGATGACGGACCGCTACAAACGTAGTACCCTATCCCATCGTCAAACAATTAGGGCTTATGGAACTAATTAGACCAACCACCACCATGTGTTTGAAATTGTTTAGTGGATCACACGTAGTAGTAAAAGGCACCGTGACTTTGGACTTTATAGCAGGGAATCAATTCCCCACATCTGCTAACTTTGTGGTCATCGACGAAATGCCAGGGTTCAATTTAATATTGGGAAGGCCCTAGTTAGCACAACTGAAAGCAGTCTCTTCCCCCATATACCAAGAGATTCACCTGCCTTATGAAGGTGGTGAAATCATTATACACGGGGAGGTTGTTACACCTACCATCTCATCACATACAGATACATACCAAGGCTCAGAGGTTAAGTTCGAAGAGCCTAAACAAGATTACACAAATGAACAACAAAGATGCACGCAACCAGTAAGCAATAATCTATTAAACACAAAGAAAAATTTACCCAACATAGAAATACTTAGGCCTGAAATTGTACATAGAGAGCCTCACCTAGAAACTATAACAAACGTAGAAACTACGGTACATGTAGAAACACCAGAAAGCACCAACGCGGGAACTATTCCATCAGACGTCCCTTAGGCCAAATTATTGTTCAATGTGATTAGTGAAGGAGATGCTGAATATAGAATCATACCGTTTAACGCTACTCCTAATGTTAAAATGAGGAAAATCAAAAAATTATTAATCCAATAAATGACATTCAAGTCCAAAACGATGTTAAACTACATGCACAGTCCGAAATGACGTTAAACTATCACATGTCTGCAATGACATAAAACTAGCCATGATCAAAAATGGTCGGTCTACCAAGAAATCCACCAGCGTCACCTGAAACTTCCCTTGTTTACACATGGCCCAAAATGGCCTTAAACTAGTGCATGGGGCCCGAAATGGCCTCAAACTAAACCATTTTCTTACACTTTGTTTTTCTCGCGAATTCAAGTTCATTGTTCGAATTTATGCTTATATTTTCATGTTATCAATAATAGTTTTTCTTCACATTTTCCTTTTCACAATTATCCTTCGATTATAATTACAAACCTACTTGCATTCCCACTTCGTGCATTACACTTAAACAACAAAACAAACCGAAACATTTTACATTGCCGCATCGTGTTTACATTTAAACAACAAAAGCCAAAAAAAAATATACATAAATATATATATGTATATATAGTCATATACAGTTAGACAAGTACAACAGTTAACTGATTCCATTCACTAGTTCAATACAACCCAAGACAAAACATTCAGTTTACGATTGATGTAAAATTATGAGCCAGGATAGTTTCAAAGTCAAAACTAAACATCAAGGATGGGAGGGCTGTCCCCTTCAGACTCGCCGGCACCATGGGTCCCCGCTCCACTGGGGCCACCTTCTTGAACATCGTCATCTCCTCGACCCTATCAAAATCAAAAGAAACAATCAACACAAGAAGATAAGAGAAAACTCCAAAACATTATTCAACAAACAAAATTCACAAGAACAAACTGCTTACCGTAGGAGACCCCCCTAGACTTAATTCCAACCGACGAAGAATTTCTTTCTTGGAGACGCTAGCCCAGTCAGTCCCATCGAGGCCTAGATCCACGTTCGCTAAGGCCTTCCCTTTGTCAACCATTGACCATGTGGGACATTTCAACAGAAATTCACCCACAGAGACCTCCCCACAAGCAGTCGTAATTACCCTCGTGGGTGATTCCATCTCAACAATGGTATTCTTAGCAAAGGTTTCAAATGCAGAACATAGACCCAGATTCTCTACGAACATGTCAAGCTGACGCTCCTCTATAGATACTTCTTTTAATGACTTCTTATAATGATGCTTATGGTTCTTCTCATCTTGACCCCACTTCTACACCTTGGAAGTGAAAGCCTTCCAATCATGATGCTTGAGGTTTAGTAAATCTATCTATGCCTTACGCTCTGCTAGTTTTCGAGTTAGTGATGCATGGCGATTCAACAAGTTCCAATACCTGGTATAAGTGATCTCAGAAGTTCGCCAAGAACAATCACCTATTAATCTGGCTGAGGAGAACTCATAACGAGCTTTAAGATCATCACGTTCAGCCGATAACTCGAAAACCACTCTTTCCCTTGCGTGGATCTGCAACCATAGCTGTTCAATGGAGTGCCTATAGGTCCAAAGTGATTTGGCGTTATGTACAAGACATTCTGCCACCTCGTCATAGACTTGTCTTGGTACCTGTTCAACTTCTGGCGGTAGTGCAGGCAAGCTGTCAATACAAATAGCCTTAGACAGATCCCACTTTAGTTTAGCCCCTACCCACACGAAAAGAATAGGAATTAGATCTTAGATGGAAAAAAAGAATGTGAAACTCGAAGGCTAAAAAATGCTTGAGACGTTTGTACCTATTTTAGGGTGAGCTTGCTGAATGTGTTCGACCACCTCATTGATGATACTGGTGACGAAATCCATTTTTCTTGGCATCTCAGTCCAAGTAAATGGTTCATGAGTACAAGATGGATCAGCCTCAGTGGTCATTTTAGGGGGAACCACTATCATAGGCACTTCTAACAGCATCGTAGGAATCATCCTAGTTTCAATATCTTCATCTGGAAGTGATAAAAAACATAAAATTAAAACACCACATAATGGAAACAACGATTCACAAGGCAACGCAATAGAACTAAAGAAAATATACCAGATTCTCTGTTCCCTTCCTACTTCAAAGGGTCACCAAGGTCCAATCTTCCCTTAAGGAAGCTATTAAATATTTCATCAACATCATCCCAGTCATCAACCAATTCTGTCTCCGTGGTGTCTTCCGCCAGCTCTTCGGTCACTTCCACTTGATCTTTTCCAACCTCTTCATCCTCAATTAAATCCTTTGGGACTTCCTCCTCCTTGATAATAGTTTCTAGCTCCTGTCTTCTCACTTCCTAAGTTAGGTCTAAAGACATTAGTTTCATGTAAACGGTCAAAATGAAAAAACAATGAATAAGACAAAAATGATGATAATAGCAATACAATAAGTGCATCAAGCTTACTTATGTCAAGCAGGAATTTTGAATCGTATATGCTTCACCCTTGGCTCTTCCATAGTTGAGGCCACCTCTTTAGGGCATTCACGCTTCTGAATCTTCAATTTGGCTTTCCCAATGGTCTCCTTGATCACCCGATTAGCCCTCCTAGTAGTGTAGGGCACATTGTCTGGTTCCAACCCCACACTGTCACATGTATGGATTGAAGCACCGGATGACCCCTCTATTGTGACGGAAACTGATTCATCGATCCCCTCAGGTGCATCTTGAGACTCAGCTACCTCGAACAATTGGTTAATCCATGGGCGAGATAATTGAGTACGATCCTGCAAAATATATTTATTATCTGCACGAACCACCAGAAATTTGGCCAGGTGACGTCGATAACTTGCGAAGAACGCGAAGGTGAAATGGGACTGTGCCTCAACATTTGAACACAACCACACTATCTCCCTATGGAAACTCGACAACAAAAATTGGGCCCAATTATAATGCATCCCAGCCTCTAAAATGGTCCGCATGATGCGCATGGCTTCCACCCCAAGAATCTTCACTTGAGACAGGGATTTAGGAAACACCCATGCCCTAAACAGGGGATATAGTTCATTGACTTTCACCACCTTTGATATTCCCTATATAGGGAACCCCTTAGAGCCCTTGAGAATGCCCAACCAATCTTCCCTCTCACGCACCACATGGAGCTCTTTCTGTGCCCTGTCCAAAACCACATTCACACCATTTGTCGGGACACCAAAGAGGTCTGAAAAGAAATCAGCTAACAGATGAAAAACTATTTTGACACCCTTGATACAGGTGTTGTAGTAAGTGACAGAGTTCTCGAACGAATCAACAATTCCAATCATTTTAGCTACAGAGACATCAGGGATTGGGGTTGTGAATAGCTCCATGAGGCCGGCATCATTCAAACAACGGACAATAGATGGTCGGGCACTGGTACACAACCATCGTTGTGCCTTACTGACCTCCTCAAATTTCATCAATAGGGTGCTCTCAGTCTGCCCTATCGTAATAGGGTCTCCGTCGAGGGGGACGTTAACTGTAAACATAATGTATAACCATAGCACCAGTATGACCAACGTTGCAGCCGAACAAACAAACTAAGGTGTCAGAGAAATATCATCACTTACCTTCAGTCGTGGGATTCATGTTGCTAGGACCCAAGTTAGTATCACGGGGAAAAACTAGTCCATTACGTGACCAATCTGCATGCAGCCACCCTCGAGCCATGCATTGCGCAAACGCCCTAGAAAATTACTTATGAAAATGAATGATGTCACCCTTAGTCTGAGCTAATACAGCTTCGTGGAGGGGGGGACCTGCCATGAAGGTCTCTAAAGCGGTGTGAGCCAGTGCAAGTCCATCATCACTTACGCATATTCCATCTTTGTCAACTTGGGGCCTGCAAAAGAACGGTCGTCAAAATAGGAGCAAACACTAAACAACAGAATAGAAACAAAAAATTAAACAACCTTACCTCTCCACCCTGTACACCTATCTTAGAGGGTTTTGAAATAATATATGCGCATGCGTGGCCAAAAATAAGGTGCTATTGAGATAGTGAGGGCCACATGGAAATAAGTCCCATACACATGATAATAGATGGGTAGATCTGGGCCCTCCAGAGGGACCATCCTCAATCACAAGTAGTCCCTCGTCAATGTCAACCATGAAAGCCATGACACTGTTTGAAGATCCTAGCAACATTACTTCAAGCACTCTCCATGCTACTTGTTCACTTGGATGGGACCATATCACTACCCTAAATCTATCTAAAATGAAGGCAAGGAACTCACAGGTCCCTTCCCTGAACCATACCCCATTGTTATCAATAGTCATATCAGGGGTAGGTTTGTCAGTATCAATGGGCCCAAACCAGGCTAGTACCCCAACTAGCTCAACCACTAAGAGGAAAGGCTTAGGATCCCTACAAAGAACTAGAATGCCATGGTAAATCAGTTATACATGAAAATGAAATAAAGAAATGAAGTTCCATATTGAAGGCCAATACTTCGAAAAAGTTGCAAACTGTTTACGCTCAACATGCAGACCCTGTATGTTGCAAAAACCATCTATGCTCAGCGTGCAGACCCTACACACTGCAAAAACTGTTTACGCTCACAGTGCAGACCCTGTATGCTGCAAAAACTATCTATGCTCAGTGTGCAGACCTTGCATGCTACAAAAACTATCTACACTCAGCGTGCAGACCCTATGCACTACAAAAACTATCTATGCTCAGCATGTAGACCCTGGACGCTAAAAAAACTGTTTATGCTCAGCGTGCAAACTCTACACACTGCAAAAACTGTCTACGCTCAGCGTGCAGACCCTGCACATTGCAAAAACTATCTACGCTCAGTGTGCAGACTCTGCATGCTGCAAACATTATCTACGCTTAGTGTGTAGACCCTGCACGCTGCAAAAATTATTTACGCTTAGTGTGCAGACTCTGCACACTGCAAAAAATGTCTAAGCTCAGCGTGCAGGCCCTACATGCTACAAAAACTATCTACGCTTAGCATGCAGAACCTGCACACTGCAAAAACTATCTACACTCAGCGTGCAGAGTCTACACACTACAAAAACTATCTACACTCAGGGTGTAGACCCTGCATGCTGCAAAAACTATTTACGCTCAGCATGCAGACTCTACACGCTGCAAAAACTATCTATGCTTAGTGTGCAAACCCTGCACAGTAAAAAAACTATTTATGCTCAGCGTGCAGACTCTACATCCTGCAAAAACTATCTACACTCAGTGTGTAGACCTTGCACGCTGCAAAAAATTTCTATGCTTAGCCTCATCCCCGCATGCCGAAACATACAACCAAAGACCTCACGCAAATCCCATACACCCAAATAGCAAATAAAAAAGAAAGTAATTAACTAAGGTGAGATTAGAGCCTACCTGTGCACTAGTCCAGGTCACAATGGAATCCTAGGCCTAGGAAAACACTACAACAGGGTCTCACTTTCCTCCGCGAAGGTCAAGTCAGGCCCCTTCCTCCCCTGGCCTTCTACGTCCTTGCCCTTGCCCATTCTGGCATCTTGTATACTAAATCTCACAGGTTCACATTGGGGTTTGATCCTGTATGCTGAGCTAAATCCTGCACACTAGGGTTTGGTTCTTTATGCTCACACTACGACTTAGGTTTACACTCACGCTGCGACTTAGGTTTATGCTCACACTATGACTTAGGTTTACGCTCATGCTACGACTTAGGTTTATGCTCACGCTACCCTTGATAACTGACAAGTTCACACTCACGCCTGTCAGTATATATATAGTGCCGCATTGACCTTGCCGCCACCACCACCACCTTTAATATTTTATTAAATTTAATCAAAATTATTCAAAGTACAAAGTACGGGAAAATGCAAAACAAAATAACGAGATAACGAACACTACCACATACCATATTCCATGTCAAAGTAATTTCAGTTTCCCACACTGAACATTTTGGCGCAAACTCTTCAGTACAGATCATACATCAACTAGGCATCATCAATAGATAGATTCAGCCTAGTAAGGGCTTAAACTACCACATTTGGCCCGATAAGGCCTTAAACTACCACATATGACCTGGTAAGGCCTTAAACTGCCACATTCGGCCCGGTAAGGCCTCAAACTGCCATGCGTCCAGATACGATGATAAACTACCACCGTATATGTACACATGATTTACATTGCCTAGAAACGTATAACAACCCCTACTAGCTCACTCTACCCTCTGTTTATTGGCAGGAGCAAGCCCGATGGATTACCAGCATCTATTCACACCATTGACCATCGATGGACCATACGGAAAGATCACAAGAGAAATCAACATAAATTCCATCAACTTAGGTCCATTAATAGACGACACAGTCATAGCCTCAACACAACAAACATTAAACAGCTACAAAGGTATGACAAAATCCCTCGACATAGAAGCTGATAGCATCACTAAAGACCCCTTAACTGAAACCCCCATCGCTATGCCTGATGGTGAAGTCAAGGTATTAAAATTAAGTACACTATTGTCACCTCAATTGGCCGGAGACATAGAACATGTGCTTCGAGATAACATAAAAGCATTTGCTTGGTCTTACACTGACATGCCTGGGTTAGATCCTCGAATCGTCCAGCACAATATTATACTTGATCCAAAATTAAGGCCAATGAAACAGAAAGCATGAAAGGTTAAGCCTGAGGTAGTGTTCATAGCTTGCAATGAGATCACCAAACTCTATTAGGCAGGTTTCATTCGAGCTATTGACTACGCTGATTGGGTATCCAACATGGTCATTGTCCCGAAGAAGAACGAAAGCATTCGCCTATGCATTGACTTCCGGGACCTCAATGTTGCGACCATAAAAGATGATTTTCCCCTACCCAGCATTGATCAACTTGTTGACTCAACCACTGGGCATGCCTTGTTATCTTTTATGGATGGCTTCTCAGGATATAACCAGATACGCATTAACCTAGAACATTAGCTCTGGACTACCTTTATGACACCATGGGGTACCTTTTGTTACACAATGATGTCATTTGGCCTCAAGAACTCTAGGGCCACATATCAGAGGGTAATGACATTTATTTTTAGCGATTACATACTTCATTTGCTCAAAGATTATGTAGATGACATTACAATTAAATTGAAAAAACCAGAGCAACACATCCAAGATTTAGATTTGATCCTAAAAAATTGATTAAAATATGAACTTAAGCTCAACCCAATGAAATGTGTTTTCGGAGTAAAAATGGGCAAGATGCTAGGCTTTGTAGTGTCAGAAATAGGAATACAAGTGGAGCCAGATAAGGTTAAAGCTGTCATTAATCTAAAACCACCAAGCAACATTACTGAACTTTAGGTTCTACAAGGTAGATTAAAGTTCATCAGGCATTTCATAGAAAAACTGATGGACAAGTTAAAACCCATGAACCATTTGCTATGAAAGAATGTCCATTTTGAATGGACTCCACAATGCCAGGAAGCCTTCAACCATATTAAAATAGCATTGGCTCAGCTACCAATAGTGTACCCTCCACAGAACAATAAACCCTTCTAAATCTACCTCGCCACATCGGATTCATCCATTGCTTCTATGCTCTGCCAGAAACGAGACGATGGAACTAAAGTCCCTATTTATTATTTGAGCCATGCATTAGTGGCCCACGAAAAGAGGTACAATGAGGTGGAGAGGTCATGTTTAGCCCTTTTCTTTTCCCTAAAGAAATGGTGACATTACCTCTTCCATAACCAAGCCAACATAATCTGCAAAGATAATGTGCTCAGGGTCATCACTGGTAACATTTACGAGTCAAGCAGAATAGCGCGTTGGAAAGCCATAATAGCTAAATTTGACCTACATTACATAGCACAGTCATCAGTCAAGGGTCAAGCCGTAGTGAACCAACTGACTACATCACCAACACATGATCAAGCAACAATAGAGCCAAAGTTTCCAGACGAAAACGTGAGCACGATAGACATAGTTCTCGATGACTACGAAGCCATTTTGAACTTTGATGGAGCATCCACCTCTCGAGGGGGGAGTGCTGATGCCATCATCACCTATCCCTCTGGGGAGATCTGATCCTTTTACTACCACTTCAACTTTCATTGTACCAACAACATAGTAGAATATGAAGGTCTCCTTAGGGGCCTTACGGCAGCATTAGCTTCCAACATCACATGACTTGTAGTTAGAGGAGATTGACAACTAGTTTTAAACCAAGTCACAGACATTTATACATGCAAAGCACAACATTTACAACCATACTGTGACTTAGCTAAATACTTACTAAAGCAATTCAAAAGTATGGATGTGCAACATGATTCCCTAAATGATAAAACCATTGCAGATGCACTTGCCATGCTAGCTCTAAACATATCGCCAAACATGTTCCATATGTTTCCTAGCTCTACAATTAGTTGTGCTAAACCCATAACTGATACTCTCGATGAATTACCGATTGCATTCGTTAGTACAACACACGCAATAGAATGGTATGATGACATAAAAGAGTACCTTCTACGTAGTGAAACACCGCAACACCTAATGAATGCACAAAGGGACACAGTACGAAAATGTTCTCGACAATATGCACTGGTAGGGGACACGTTGTGTTGTCAATCCTACGAAGGCATACTGTTAACATGCGTTAGTAGTGCTGATGCCCAAACCATTGTCGAGCAAATACATGATGGACTACGCGGAGGGCACATAGCACCTAAAGGAATGGTAATGAAAATAAGACTTTTGGGCTATTATTGGCCACACATAGAGTATGACTATCTCTCCAAGGCCAAAACATGCAGTATCTATCAAAAACATAGAAATCTGGTACATGTTCCACCAAATGAGTTGCATACAGTGAAAATCACCTAGCCCTTCCAAAAGTGGAGTTTAGACCTTATCGGGCCAATAACACCCTCATCTTCTGTAGGGCATAGCTTCATCATAACCGTGATAGAGGATTTCATGAAGTGGGTAGAAGATATTCCCCTTAGAAAAAACACATCCAAACACATATGCATCTTCATTCTCGAAAACATTGTGACCCATTTTCACATCCCCATGACCATCATCACTGATAACGGGCCGCAATTCAGCAGTGCCAAAACCAGAACTTTCTGTGAAAGCCTAGGGATCAAACATTCATTTTCATCCCCTTACTACCCTCAGAGCAATGGACAAGCTGAAGCCACAAATAAAACCATCATTACAGTACTTAAAAATATGTTTACCCAAAGCAAGAAAAGATGGCACGAACAGCTAGTATACGTGTTGTGGGCTTATCGCACTACGCATCAGACTTCCATAGGTAAAACACCATATAGTCATATTTATGGTTTAGAATTTTTTTTACCCTTGGAGTTACAGGAACCGTATTTAAGCATCATACTCTTTGGACTTCTCGACGAAGGGCAAAACAATGACCTACGCATTGTTGACTTGGACTCGGTGGAGGAGGAACGTATATGTGCGCTCGATCAGATTGAGTGGTACCAAAAACGACAATGACAACGCCATCGACATGATGTTCATAAGCACCCTATCAAGGAAGGAGACATTATACTCAAAGCCATTTGGGGACACCTGGAAAAATTCTCAACCAATTGGGAAGGACCCTACTTGGTCACCAAAGCGTACGAAAATGGAGCATTCAAATTAGCTAACATGGAAGGGAATGAGCTTGCAAATCAGACCAACCATTTGTTCTTGAAACTGTTCCACATTTGAGTATGGACTTAGGTACACGATTGTCCTGGCATCATGATGATAAACTAATACCATAGCTCGTCTTGGCATCATGATGATAAAATGATACCACAACTCGTCCTGACATCATGATGATAAACTAATACCATAGCTCATCCTGGCATCATGACGGTAAAATGATACCACATCTCGTCCTAGCATCATGACGATAAACTGGTATCACAGAATGTCCACAATGACAATAAACTAGCACCCATCTGGTACGACATTAAACTACCACAGTCTCATTCACCAGAGTCTACTAAGACTATAAATTGGTTTGCCTCTTCACGGTCTGCCAACACTAGAAACTAGCAATGTACCATCTGCCACAATGCTAAACGGGCAATGTCCAACGGGTCATGACATAAAACTAACCCACAATAGTCTGCTACGACTATAAACTGGCAACTTCATCTCTAGCCTCCCTATCTGTACCTGCATTCAAACTTCATCAGAGCCACTGCCTCGCTCACCATCAGTCGATCCTAACAACATTGCTGCTATTCATATATAGTGCCTGAAATCTCATCTGGTGCCTTTGTTTCATCAGTAGCTATTAAAGTCTAAGCTTTCTTACTCACTCATGGTTTTCTTGTCTTCTTGGAGTTGTGTTTTTAGGATGACACTTAGAGTTGTTCGTACAAGAATGCACTTCATCACAGCAGCAAGGTAAGACGTTGTTCATAACAGACGTGACAAGACTAATCAAGCCATTCACTAGTACATCTCCCATTACATATCCCACCTATCCCTCAACATATTCTACTTAGTTTCATCCCAAACATACCCAGTACAGCCTGAAACATTGAACACACTGTTGCACACTGCAATAATCTTAAGCAGTTGCAACCGCCAACATGGAATTTGAGCATGCGCATAAGATCAAAAAAAAAAACCTCAGCACTTCCCATATAAGCCATTGGCAGGAAGGTAGTTGTCTTGAAAGAAAACACTCATGTCTCAAATGATCAAGTAACATCTCGTTGCATGGCTTTGGCTCTCCACCAGTAGGTTCCCTCTAAACACTAAACAAAGGCCTGGTTCCTCCAAAGAACACAACACATCATCACGTGGCTTTGNTTGCCAATGGCTTATATGGGAAGTGCTGAGGTTTTTTTTTTTGATCTTATGCGCATGCTCAAATTCCATGTTGGCGGTTGCAACTGCTTAAGATTGTTGCAGTGTGCAACAGTGTGTTCAATGTTTCAGGCTGTACTGGGTATGTTTGGGATGAAACTAAGTAGAATATGTTGAGGGATAGGTGGGATATGTAATGGGAGATGTACTAGTGAATGGCTTGATTAGTCTTGTCACGTCTGTTATGAACAACGTCTTACCTTGCTGCTGTGATGAAGTGCATTCTTGTACGAACACCTCTAAGTGTCATCCTAAAAACACAACTCCAAGAAGACAAGAAAACCATGAGTGAGTAAGAAAGCTTAGACTTTAATAGCTACTGATGAAACAAAGGCACCAGATGAGATTTCAGGCACTATATATGAATAGCAGCAATGTTGTTAGGATCGACTGATNAAAATTTAATTTCCCCAATCCTATGTACTACTGAACATGGTATGATGATGTCTAGCTAGCTGCCAAAAGATAATGTCTCTACCAAGTTGCTTGTGGTGTTTTGTACTTCTTTGTCAATGCTTCTCAGGTTGATTCCTCCAAGCGTCAACAAAGAGGGGCCAATGAAACACTACAAAATTTTGAGCTTAGTACTTCTCAAAAAAGAGTTGAGCTAAGTCATGACGCTCCCTAGCATGATTGAAGATTGAGGGCCCCATAGATAGCTTCAAGCAGAGTCGAACTCAACAAGAAACGGTTTCCTGGGACCCGTAAACGACCATGGTGACATCTGGCATCAAACATGGTGACTTCGGAGCTCAAGATACTGGGTTTTCACTAAGTATGCAGTATGCAGTGTACACGCCTAGCGTATACTCCTAGCGTACATGCCTAGCATATACACCCAGCCCGCAAATGACCACAGCGACATCTGACATCAAACATGGTGACTTCGGAACTCAAGATACTAGGTTTTCACTAAGTATGTAGTATGCAGCGTACACACCCAGCATATACGCCCAGCGTATACTCCCAATGTACACACCTAGCGTACACGCCCAGCATGCATGCGTCACATGTATGCTCTGCAGGTACGACTAACGTGTATGCCCAGCATGTGATCCCAAAGACGACATAGAAACGACACTTCAGAGCAAGTTTTTTTACAAAGCATCAACTCGCAGGAACAGAGCAATTATCAGGTGTCATCATGGGCTCCATAAAGTCGAATTCTGGTCTCAACATCATGCACTTTTAAGTTCACGCTAAGCATTCACATCATGCACACCTAGCATATACGAACAGCGTGTACGCCCAGCGTGTATGAACAGCGTGTATGAACAGTGTGTACGCCCAGCGTATACGCCGAGTGTATACGTCCAGCATGTACAATGTGTATGCCCAGTGTGTAGCACAACATATACCAATCAAAGCACTCTAGAACCATGTCAGATCAAGGCCAACTGAGCTGAACATCCACAGGCAGCATTCTCGTGACATCCAAATTCAAATCCGATGGCCGAATGACTTCTTTTGTTTTAGTCAAGTCTGTACACCAAGTTCACACGCCCAGCATGTATACGCTAGCATACAGTAGTATACGCTAGCGTGCAGCATGCTGTACACTTGTAAAATTTCATTCCTTCACACTCGGTCAACGTGCCACATGTCATCTGACCCGAGAGTCCAGCACTCCATAGCCAATCATCCCCTCTCAGACCCAAGTCTAACGTCTAAACTTATATAAAAACCCCAATTTTTTACCAGATCAAGGTTGGAGAAAAATTAGAGGCATCTTGGCAAAAATTTGGGCAATCCACATTGAGAAAATCCAGAACCCTGTAGCCTATATGCTGGACTTCAACCCTGCGCACTAAGCATACGGCCTTCATGTTGTGCCTGCAGTTCAAACCAGCACACTTTCATCCCTTCGCATCCACCGAGGCTCTTCGTCCGCCTTGTGTCAAATCCACAACTGCGTTCAGACCGGTTCACTATAATCTACATTATTTTTGCAATAAAGTTATTTCATTTCTGGTCAAGATCTGTTATAGTTTTCACCTATTCTCATTTACTTCTACGTTTGTTTCCTTGCACGTTTATATTCCAGTTCACGTTTAATACGATGTTTACGCATAACCTAGCATATTGCATATTGGCATACGTTGGGAAAATCCTTGTCCGATCCATGTGTGGACCACCCAAGGTAATCTACCTTCGTCCATTCTAGCTTGCCCTCAAGCGAAGGTAGGGTCTTCTCTGCTTGTCTAGGGATCTCTTGATTTTTGTTTCATTCCAACCGGAGACCGACGATTTTGGACAGTACAATTATCATCCATATGAGCAATTTCAATAGCCAAGAAAAGCAATAAGAAACTTAAATCCATAAAAACCTATAAACTATATGCTCACCTTTACTTTTCTTGTGTGGTGCAGAGGTTCCAACTATAATGGTCTAATCTATGCTATCAGCATCTACCCAACAGTTGTGCATCATCTTATCATCCTTGCACTTCTTGTATACCATGTTGAACTTGGTGAAGTATTCATCAAAGTCCCCTCTTAGATGTTGATACATAGTAGCTTTGATTTGGGGACTCTTGGTGAATTTGGCCAAAGTAGTTTAAGCCATTGCCAAGATTTGGTCATTAACGATCAAACCTTGCTCATTGACCTTATACCTATAACAAGTAAAATTAATAAAGTTAGGAAAAGAAGTTAAGACAAAACCAGAAAAAATATTACAATAACCATGTTTATCCTTGTAAATGATACACAATCCTAGGTGAATTCTAGAATAGTGTGTGGGCTCTATGTGCCACCATCAAAGTATTATCAGTATTATATTGACTATACTCTGGCATCGTCTAGATATTTGATAGGTAGCATGAACTTATGGCATCTATGGGTCCCCCTATAGTTCTAGAAACTAATTTATCAATAATATACCTAGCAATATGTCTTGATGCCCAAGGCAATAGGGTCTTCAGAGCAACCCTAGCTACATCCATGGACAAGTGTGACCATAGTATCACATTGAAGTTCTTGAGGAGGTAGGAAAGGAAGTCCCTTATCCAAAGCTAAAACCATAATGAGAGCTTCACAAGAGGCATGTCATGAGGTGGAGTATTGGTCTTGGGATGACCAATGTAACACAAAATGCCTACCAACTCCACTATAATGAGGATAGGCCTGAAGAAGATCCTACACAAAATAGTGCAAAAGCATTATGACCAATTGGAATTTCTTTACAAATTTAGGAAGAAACCTAATTCAAAATTGAAATAGGCTTCTATAAAAATATCTTAGGTTTTTATCTAATAATCTTAAGAAATTTCATAAAAAGGCAATATTACAACCTTTCCAAGCAAAAGCATTCTGACCTATTAGAGTTTCTTAGCAAATTTAGATAGAACATCTAGTTAGAGATGAAATTATCCTCTACAAAAATCTCCATTGTGCTTTTCTATATTTGCCTAAGTAATTTCATCACAACCTTGCATTATGAACAATTGGAATTTCTTTACAAATTTAGAGAAGACTCCCTACATTAGAGCTGAAATTAGCTTCTGTAAAAAGCCCTTAGGTGTTTATCTAAATTAGCTTGAGAAATTCCATAAAAACATTGATACCATATTTTATAGCCTTTAGAACCAAAAAAATTATGACCAAATCCATATATCAATCTAAATTATTCATAAATTTTGGAAAAAGGATCTAAATTATGCATAAATCTGGAAAGAACAAGCATAAGTTTAGAAATTTGGAAAAAACATCTAAACTATGCACAAATTTAGAAAAAATCATGATAAGCTTAGAAAAATCCATGAAGCCATAACAAAAACTTATTTCAAATATAAAAATGTTTTACTCTCCTAGAAAAAGAAAAAAAATCAACAACTTCTATTTTGGGCAATGTACTACAATCATGAGTTTTACCATGCTCGACACAACCTTAGCAAAAAATTCATTTTAAATCAAATCAGTGATTCTACCTTTTTTGGAAAGCTAAAGAAAACTCCTATGCATCCATGACTAGAAAATAACATAAACCTTGGCCTTTGTCTTATGAAAATTTCACAAATCTACATGAAATTACAAAAGCAGCACAAGCAACCTAACTACACAATGTTCGTAAAATAGCCATAACTCCCTCATGTCAAAGTCAAATTAAATGAAACAACAACCATCAGGAAGCTTAAACAAAGGGATACAAACCCATAACCTTTTATTTCACAAATATTTAGCCATTTTTCTAAGAAAAAATACAAAAATTTGCTTGATTTTTTGTAACAAAGCTTCAAAAATACCAAAGCCTAAACTTCATATAGCCATTAAAATGGTTGAAGTAGCCAAAACCCTTACAACCCATTTAAATTCACATCAAAATAATGGGGTAGGAGTTTGTTAAAATTTAATTTTAACAAATCCTAAGGCCTAGATCTAAAAAAATAGCCATACCCCAAGACTTTGAGGAAAAAGAGCAAAATAGCAAAGCCTATTTTCAAAATCAAATTTGCAAAAGCTAAAGCAATAAAAAAACCATAGATCTACATGGAAGTAGGAAAAATAGGAGGTGGGATTTTGTCAAAATTTTTACATAATCCCCCCACCATAGTAGATCCGAAAAAATAGCCCTAACACTTGGAAGGCAAAAAACTAGAATAAAAAACCATGAAAACAAAGGCAAAATAGGTATAATTACCTATCTTGGAGCAATGACAAATGGGGCCTATATGGAAATAGGGATATGAACCTTTTACAACTCCCTTGAATGCTCATCAATCCTCTAAATTGAGGAATTTTTTCTTTTCCCTCCTCTCGAGTTGGGTGCCATGGCAAGCTCAACGTTGAGAAAAGGAAGAAGTTTGAAAATATGAGAGTTCTATGCTAGCTACAGGGGATATGGGAAGCTTCCACATTCAATATTGGTTGTGGCTGCAACAAGAATCTCTACCAGAGCTCTCTTTGAATGCACTATTGCTAAAGAATGACAATTATCATCAAAATTTATAAATTTTAACTTATAAAACCCATATAAACCTAAACAAAACCCCAACTATTAATTTAGTGCACCATGAATACAAGTGCACTAAAGAAAAATGTACAAAATTTTAGTTCATGTTGGTTTTAGCAAGGAAAAAAATCTACTTTTCAATATTTTAAATTTTTGGATTATGGACCCCACCCTACGCCTTCCCTTTTGATCAAACTTGCTTCAACGCTAAGATTGTTACTATTTTCAATATTTAAAACATTATGGAAAAATTACCCCCATGCATTCAGATTAGGAATACCATGCCCATCATGGAAACATGTTTATCATTTTTCAACTTTGTTTGACTTACAAATATCTTTCTATTTTTAGCAAACTAGACTTTCCTTTTTCAACCGTATGTTTTCAAATTTGGATAAACATGAGTGAAACACCACAAAAAATTTTGGCTAACACTTGTAGACAGAAATTAAGCTAAGTCATGTTGGTCCTCAGCATGACCAAGCTTGAAAGCCTCAAAAATAGCATCAAACAAAGTCAAAGAAAGCAAGTAAAAGTTCCCTAGGACCCACAGAAGACTACGATGACATCTGGCATGAAACTTGGCAAATCTTGAGCTCAAAATACTTGGTTTTCACTAAGTATGCATCCTGTACGCTGGCCTACTCATGCCCAGCGTAAGGCCCAGCGTACAGCAACTTTCGGGGCTCAAAAACTCATCAAAACATGCTAAAGTGGAGTGTCTAGACCCCCTAGGACCTTCCCTAGGGTCCCCAGCAGGTCTCAGGCACTTGAAAATTGAATTTTGGGCTCCAAATGATGGCCTTTTATTCCTGTACGCCCGACGTATACGCCCAGGGTGTAGCCAGCGTAGAGAGACTTTCGGGCCTCAAAAATGAGTCAGAACATGCCAGAATTGAGCGTCTGAACCCCGCAAGACCTTCCTCAGGGTCCCTAGTAGGTCTTAGGCATTTCAAAAATTGAATTTTAGGCTCCAAATCATGGTCTTTCATTCCTCTATGCCCAGCGTATACGCCCAGGGTGTAGCCAGCGTAGAGAGACTTTCGGGCCCAAAAAATGAGTCATAACATGCTAGAACTAAGTGTCTAGACCCCCTAGGACCTTCCCCAGGGTCCCCAGTAGGTCTCAGGCACTTGAAAATCAAATTTTAGGCTCCAAATGATGGCCTTTCATTCCTATACGCCTGACGTATACGCCTAGGGTGCAGCCAGCGTAGAGAGACTTTCAGGCCCCAGAAATGAATCAGAACATGCCAGAACTAAGCGTCTAGATCCCCCAAGACGTTCCCTAGGGTCTCTAGTAGGTCTTAGGCACTTGAAAATCGAATTTTAGGCTCCAAATAATGGTCTTTAATTCCTCTATGCCCAGCGTATACGCCCAGGGTGTAGCCAGCGTAGAGAGACTTTCGGGCCCTAGAAATGAGTCAGAACATGCTAGAACTAAGCATTTGGACCCGCCAGGAACTTCCCCAGGGTCCCCAGTAGGTCTCAGGTGCTTAGAAATTGAATTTTAAGCTCCAAATGATGGTCTTTCATTCCTCTACGCCCAGCGTATACACCCAGGGTGCAGCCAGCGTAGAGAGAATTTTTGGCCCCAAAAATGAGTCAGAACATGCTAGAACTAAGCGTTTGGACCCCCCATGACCTTCCCCAGGGTCCCCAATAGGTCTCAGGCACTTGAAAATCAAATTTTTGGCTCCAACTGATGGTATTTCATTCCTCTACGTCCACCATATACGCCTAGGGTGTAGCCAGCGTAGAGAGACTTTTGGGCCCCAAAAATGAGTCAGAACATGCCAGAACTGAGCATCTGAACCCCCCAGGACCTTCCCAAAGGTCCCCAATAGGTCTCAGGCACTTGAAAATTGAATTTTGGGCTCCAAATGATGGTCTTTCATTCATCTACGCCCAGCGTATATGCCCAAGGTGTAGCCAGCGTAGAGAGATTTTCGGGCCCCAAAAATGAGTCAAAGTATTCCAGAATTAAAGGTTTGGACCCCCCAGGACCTTCCCAAGGGTCTCCAGCAGCTCTCAGACCCAAAAATCAATTTTTGACCTTAAAATGAAGCATTTTCATGTGTATACATTGGGTACATTTTTGGATTACGCTGGCATCCTGTACGCTAGCGTGCTATACGTTGTCCAATTGTAACATATCTTGCACCCGGTCAACACACCACGTGTCTCCCAATCCAAGTCCACCATCAAAACCCTGTATAAAATCCCAATTTTTCACTAAATACAGGGTTAGTTGGCAAACATCCCAAAGCATACTAGAGACATTTACACTACGCACTAGAGCTAAGACCCTCTTACGCTGGAAAGCCCTGTACGCTGGGCAAACAGTCTCTACACTCTACCTCCCGTGCGAACCAGCCGAGTCATCCCTGCATCCATTGGGGCTTTTCGTCCACCTTGTGTTCCATCACAACTGCGTTAGACCAGTGCACTGTACTTTGACTCTGTAATACCATTTTTTACAGTTTACGCTAATTTCTTGCATGTTTTTCTATTTACACTCGTTTACATTTACACCTCGTTCACATCTGTTACGCTGTTTATGCTCTCATTTACGCCCGTTACGCCATTTACGCATAACCCAGTGTGTAGCACTTCGGTATACGTTCGAGTAAATCCTTGTCTGATCCGTGTGTGGACCACCCAAGGTACCCTTCCTTCGTGCATTCTAGCTCACCCTCAGGTGAAGGTAGGGTCATCTGTGCTCGCCCTACGATCCCACGGCCTCTGTTTTCCTTCCAACTATAGACCGACGATTTCAGGTGATACAGAAATTAGTGCTAGAAGGAGGGCCTCTGCCTTAAACTAGTTGTGCTTTAGAGCTCTCAGCGTCTACGCTATTGAGTACACATTGACTTTTTCCAAAAACCTCCCAGCGTTTACGCTGTACAGTTTAAAACCTTACCTGCAAACTTTCCAGCGTGTACGCTGATCAACATCTACGCTGCCCTGTTTAAAACTCACTATCTGCAAGTCTTCCAGCGTCTACACTGTTAACCATACGCTAACTTTGTTTACAAATTCCCAGCGTCTACGCTGCTATAGTGTTTTTACGCTGCTACAGTGCTTTTACACTACTATACTGTCTCACCATATGCTACAGTGTCCCAGCGTAAGCTACAGTGTCTCAGCATATGCTACAGTGTTCCAGCGTATGCTACAGTGTTCTAGCGTATGCTACAGTGTCCCAGCGTATGATACAGTGATTTTACGCTGCTATAGTATTTTTACGCTGCTATAGTGATTTTACATTGCTATAGTGTTTACGCTGCTACAGTACTGCTACAGTACCGCTACAGTGTTTTTTCAACAAAAACACCCAAAACTGGCCCATTTCAAAGCCGAATTCGTTGCGATTCGCACCTACTTCAAACTAGTCTAAGTACTATCAGCCACCAACATGAATCACCTTGTCTAAGGCATACCATACACACAACATAACGATTCCGAGATGACTTCCTCTTACCCGAGATCGCCATCCACGTCCAACTATGGTTCATAATTTCATACATAGCCAAATTTTCTCCTGTTTACGCCGTACACGTAGGAGACTTAGAAAAATTTTCAGTTTCACACCTTGGACACTCTGCACACTTAGCCCGAAACACACTCGGCACTTGTTAACCAACTTGTACGTTGCCTCGTCACACATCACCATGGAGTCCTAGACCTCTAATGCATAGGCCTTCATAGTCCCCACACAAGAACAGTATAACTACATCTGTGTGAAGATTCAAGCCAACCTTCCTCTTGACACCATAAAAAAGGAGGCAAAACGAAACTTTGAGCACATATACATGGGAGGTCACGAATTCGTCCCCTCTATATATGACATCATCTCCCTTTCTAAACCTCAGCATAAACTCATCTCCCAGCTCCTTCTGGCAAGGAGCCAAAACTCACGGCGACCCAATGAGGAGCCTCGAAACCAACATGATGTAGATGACTTCGAGGCACAATCCGAACCTGAGGATTCATACCACACCCTCAGTCCCCATACCTACATAAACCCATCACTCCATCCTCGCATGGGACAGACGATCACTCACTAAGCATCAATGAGCACACAAGCACCAGTATCTCAACAGAGATTACCCACCCCCATCTCCACCCAGTACATACCACACATGCAAATGCATGGGGCCACTATCACAACATTGGCCCCACACATCTAGGGTGTCACTTCAAAGTTTGTGGCTAGGCAAGGAACCATACCCCTTGTTCAACAACCCACTCACTTCAACGTGCCACACCCCACAACCACAACTCTGAACATTACTCCACAGCAACAAATGACAACCCAACAACCTCCCTAACCAACTAATCTACCTACCGCTCAAGAGTGGGCAGAAGCAAAATAGATGATGCAAGTGTTAGCGGATGAGGTAAAGCAACTGAAAGCTGATAACACTGAACAAGTTAAAGTATTGGATTTCTATCGCGATGATCTGATTAGCTCTTCAGTGCCACCGTTAGCTTTACCCAAGGGAATCACACTGCCCCATTTAACCAAGTACAATGGGAAGGAAGATCCAACTGCTCACTTAGTCACATTTCGATCAGAAACTCTATTGCTTCAAGCTTGGCCGCACGCAATCTTGCACGTGTTTGCTATGTCCTTAACGAGCGTAGCCTTAGACTGGTATCGAGCCTTGCCTCCTAACTCCATATCCTCCTTGGAGGATCTGTTACATCAGTTCATTACCCGGTTTAAGTACAACCCCAAGCCTAAAGCCACACTAGATAGTCTGATATAGGTGAAACAAGCACCACTTGAGCCTGTACAAAAGTTCATCCAACGATGGAGTATAGCCCTTAATGAACTTCATGAGCCCATCCCTGAAAAGTATTTGCTTACGATTCTGAAGGGAGTCGTGAATGACTTCATTAAGTCAAAACTGTACTACCTAAGCACTCAAACATTGAGCCAAGAATTCACACAGATCAAGAACATTAAACAAGCTACACAAGCCAGCAATGACCCTGCCTATGTGGCTTACAAGAACCAGCATGTTGCCAAACAAAAGGCAATAACGGAAACTGTGGCCGCAAGCACAAAAAAAACTAACACCAGTACCAACCTGCCTACAACAACAAGGGCCACCACAAAGCCCAACTTTCAGCACAAGGACTGCTCTAAGTACACACCTCTACCTGCATGACCTTCAGAACTCCTAGAGCAACTCCTTAGAACATGGCAAATCCAATACAAACACGTAGCGGAGAATGCTCACCGCCGACATGATAGGTACTACGATTTACTAAGGAACCCCACCTTAGCAGCACCAAATGAGCCCCCGGTTCCACGACATTTCAAGTTAGACCAATTCTGTCACTACCACCAAATGTCCGGTCACAATACCGACACCTGTCGCATGTTAAAGGATGATCTACAAGTAATGATAGAACGGGGCCAACTGAACATCAACACCCTGAATCAACCGAGCACAGATGATGCCCCCTATGTCATAAACTCCATTGGCATAGATAGTAAGCCTAAACCTTTGCGGCAACCTTTTGTGATTCATGTGCCTCCCAGCAAGGCAACAATCCCCTCCACCTCCACGAGCAAGAGACCTCCCATCATCATCAAGGTGCCACCTAGAGCACCGACAACACCCTTTGTGGTCAAAGTACCACCACAGATGTCCGCTAAGATGTTAAATTGGCCAGATGCAATGCAATCCCAAGCACCAAAGACACCCTTTATGGTCAAAGTACCACCACAGACGTCCGCTAAGACGTTAAACTGGCATGTTGCACCAACGACAACAGCAAAGAAACCTTTCGTTATCAAGGTGCCACAACAAGCTAGTCAAACAACAGCGACACCTCCCAAACTACCATTTGTCATAAAGGTGCCACCACGCGATGGCCCCTCACCTACCCAGTG